>CAJDSM010044819.1:0-13673 GCA_903981925.1 Ostrea lurida
CCCCACATGAAAACAGATCACTGAAGCGGTGGTGATAAAAATTTTTAAGCCCAACCTGAACCGAAGACTCGAAGTGATCTTTCCTGATCATATTTTTCCATTGTCGTTGACGAACCTCAAACTTTTACATTGTATATATTTACCTTACTTCTTGTTTTCTTTGTCTATCAGACCACAGATATAACATCCCAAAACACCTATATATCGTGCTTTTATTAAGAGCACATCTGTGTAGTTTGGTTCAAATCAGATGCACCTCTGGGTGGAGACTTATGGGCATTTGGGTCAGTGTCATCTATGGTCTAGACGGGAGATACTAGTAACCACAAATCGGGCATTATGAGATTGCTAAATTAAATTTACGGTCCATTTGAATGTCTATGATATGGAGTGACTCGATTTGGTTTCAGATCGACGCATCATTTATTCATAGCAATTACACTCTTCTCAATCCAAGGGGCAAAACTAAACAGCAATGTTGAATCCAAGAAAGGGCATGAAATTTAAATCAAAGAATGTTGTCTTATGAGCGAATTCATCCCTGCACAGAGCTCTCCTGTTAGTACAGCCACATGCCGGAAAGTAGCGATAGTCGATGAGGCTTGGCCATTATCGATCATTAAATCGTGACCCCCGAGAGGATGATGAATGTGAAAGATATGTGGAGTGTTGGAGAACCAACAATAAGGGGGCCTGAGCCTTTAAATCACATTGAAAAAATGTTATTGGACTAAATATTTAAAGATACTTTTTAGAAGTAAGTAGTATTCATAAGATTTATAAAAAGGTTCTAAACATTCTCGGTACCGTTTTTTTAAACCTTTATATTTTCTTGTTCCTTGTTGTTGAGATAGTACTGAGAATGTAACTGGACCCATCCTTAAAAGACTGGTCTTAACATCTTGGAAACTTTAAATAAAAAAAGTGGCTTTTCAAAACAAGAAATGCCGCATTAGACATAGTGAAGATATCAAGCGCACTTATGTCTTCCCATAACCTTTTTGGCCATTTCAATTAAGTTTATGTGCCAAGATATAAGTTTTTGACGAAGAGGTTTATAAGTTTTTAAAGATCAAGGTTCTAGGGTAGGTTCAAAAAAAAATGCATTTTACCTTTGTATTTTCAATTAACATTGTTCTTGTCGTTAATGAAATACGTATCAAGTGAAAAGTTTAATTCTTGAGGATTTCAAAGCTCACTATAGTGTTTCGAAACAATAAGGTTATTTATTGAAACAAATGTTTATTGATAAAAGATTGAGCTGTCAAGCACTTTTCCAAGGTCAATAAAGGGTCAAGCCCAAAATGTGTCTTATGGTACGCCACTCCGCCCTCTAAAAATGGTATGATATCCCACCCTCGACACCCATTTTTTCTAATTCATTGTCATTATCAAGACAATTTAAGAATGGAAACAAATGATCCTAAAATGTGGCCTCCATCACATGGACTATGGCATGATAGGTCCCACAGGCAATTATAAATCGATTGAGAATAATCAATAGCCCTAATTGAATGTTACCTCTGCTGTCTGCATTTCATTAAGTATCTAAATGCAGAATGGTTAAGTATTTAATGTGTGAATATGGGAAGATAAACAGAGGGCTAAAACGTTTTTCAGAATCAGTCTACACTCTTAAGAAAGTGATGGGGCACATACATGTTAATATCTCCAGACAGGACTAGAGCCTTCTTGCACACTGATGAAAAGACAAAACAAATGAAGTGTCAGGCCTCACTGAGCCGGATTGCTTGGCGATGCACACAGCGAGGCATGGACAAATACTTTTATGGAGTTGGCATCCATGTATTGCTAAGTGTGTATCATATTCCAAATCCTAGGTACACTTTGAGCACTTTTTTGAGCCATTCTGTACCGTGTTATGCTTGTCCTCTTAGCACTGGATAGAATCAACATAGGAAAGAAGGATGCACCCGTGGGAAGCAGTACGGCATAGAGAACTGCAATGAGTTAAAATATGTTGTCTACAACCAAAATATAATAATTATACTTTTCCTTTTTCCCCTATATTGAGATAATAAACAATTTCTATAATGCACCTTAAGTGATATTATGCGCTATTTACCAATTTCACGAAGTACATATTGATTGGCATCTGGATTTGTTTTCATACCTTTTGTTAGACTGTCATTTTCATACTAGATTGGCGAAAGTCGGCTTAAAATAAATAAAATATAATAATTTAGAATGTGAAAAAGAGGCAAAGATAACGAAACAGTGATCAATCGCAAGTCCTAAATAGAAACAAAAAACAAAGCAGTTGGGAGCTAATCACGGACCATCCTCCTCCCCTGGACACACCAGAGGTGGGATCAAGGTATTGCCTAGAGGAGGAGTAAGGCATCGCCCTGTTGACCTGGTCACAACCCGCAGCGTTAGAAACCATAGATTCTTGATCAGCGGTAAATGGAACAGTCCCAGTCAAATCAAAAGTGTGTGAAAAACGGCTTAACAATGGCTACTGAAACACATCAGACAGGGCATTTGACTCAATGATAGGTCTATTGGTAAACTAAATTTTATACCATTTCACGACGGGCATAGAATTTTACGAAATGCTGCCTTTAAAAAACGTGACTGTTGAAACCACCTGCAACAACAACTGTCTGTAAGTAGCTTGCCTCGACTCAAAAACTTAATCATACGGCAGAACAAGCTCTTGCATATCGAATAAAGCTGAGAGACATAGGCACACCCTAAAATGCAGGTGATGATGAGAATATTGCTAGCATAAATATGGGAAGTTGACGATGTGAGAAGCTGAAGATCGTCCGCCGTTTGTCATAAAGTTTGAGAGTTAGCTTTGGGCCGTTAGTCAATGTTCAATAAATTTCCAAGTATGGCGAAGCAGACAGTGGAAGACTCTGTGGTGTCCTTTATTTCTAGTTCGTTGGGATATATTGAATTCGACATAATGAATGGGAAATCATTATTATTTGATACTAAGATAAACAGTTCGTAATAACTATCGGAAGGATGTTGAATTCTAAAGGCCACCGGCAGAGATGTTCTCTTTTCATGTAGAAGACTTATGAATGATTCTGCTCATCACCAGGATATAAAAATAGGTCAAGCTAATAGAGAGGCACAATTAGTGCGCATTACGGATTCCAACAGACTGTTGGAAGACTGATTGCTCAAAAATCTAAAGATATTGTCAATGAGGAACTCCAGACATTGTGTAATATCAACATTCAGTGAGTACTTTGTGTGTAGAATCGGAGTGAGTTACGATTTTAATGGATCCAGCTAGAAAGATATTTCCTTTTTCCATTTTTGTTAAGAAGGCAACTGTACTATATGTTACAAGAGTATTGTCTTTAAATTTATCGTGCGGAATGGTCGTGTATAAGTATTGAAATTTTTGATGTTTGTTGTTATGTGAAAGGTTTTTGGATTTCAAATTCAGCTGTCAGGAGTTCTTTATTGTTTTTTTTAGAAGAATTCACATTGTGGATTACACCATCTTTTGGGGCATATGTAATTTCACAAACTTTAAAGTTGCTCCTTGACAGGGCTGTCAATAATTTTCGTGAGGAGTAAGACAGTGGCCTGTGGAACATTTACTAGATTAGCAATATATCATTTGTTGTAAGGGGTTTATGAAGTTTGGAATCCAGTATAGGGTAGACGGTAGTTCATAAGTCTTCACGTCCCATTGACTGAGATATAAGATGGTTTGAAAACTGAACATGAATTTGAAGAATTTCGGTCTTCTTGAAAAGGGCAGTAGACATGTAAGTACGATTAACCAAATGTTGGAGGTTAAGTACAATTCGTTAAAATGCAGTTGTAGTTAATGAGCCTTAAGTCAAAAGACAATATTGTTACAGCTGTCGGCTGGAGCAGAAACATAATTCCTTAATCTAACCATCTAAATTCATTTGGTCACTTCCGGTTAACGAAAACAGAAGAAGATGGTACGGGACTTGGTAGTATAATATATGTCTAATATCGGGGATTTTCAATAATCTCTTATAGCCTTTAAATCATCTCGATAAGGTATAAGTTCTTCTTTTTCATATTTGAATCCATCGTCTGGCATAATCTTGCGACCAGAATTCATAAATGGGAGATGAAGTTGTCGAATTATGACGGTTCTCTGAATTGGGACCTTTTGAAATAAGTATGATCTTAGATCTCATTTTCAACTATATTTACATCACCTGTTTGTAATGACATGTCCAGCTGGATTGTATGTTGAAAGAAGAAGAAGAAAAAGAACAAGTGGGTGGATTAATATAAATTGTCAATATCTAGGATTGCAGAGTTTGTTGTTTAGTGTAAACAGCTTGGATGCATCGTGGAAGTACATTTGTAGAAATGCATGGGTGGAGACTTGAATTGAAAATATGCAAGGAATAGTCAGGACTGAACTTTATTATGAGAGAATGGTTAGCTTATGTTAGCGGGCATCTATTCCTTTATTAGGAATTTCAGCTTAAGGAACTGGCGCAAGATTCGGAAGGAATACTACCGGTAAATCCGGCGTGTGTTTAAAGAGCCTGTGATGGCAACATCCTAATCATAGCATTCAGCCTATATTCGTGTGAAAATCCGAGTTGATAGATTTCTAATCACTTGTTACTCCAGGAATATAAATTTAGCGGTGATGGACTAATTTTGGCTGACGTAAGGCAAAAGTGAGCGAAGAGTGACATCTTGTATGTTGGTTTGATAATGAACGATGTCCATGACTTTGTTTAGCTCTTTGTGCATTTGGAAAAAGTCTCATCAACATTACATTATTTCCATTGGCTGGTCAATATTTCTCTACATTTTGTACATTATCATTGCATCCAATGGAATGGGCAGTGACCCCGTCTGGATCCATGATCTTGCTCGTTGTCTATCGAAAATGGGGTCTTACGTGGGATTGTTTGTAGATGGTAATTTTTTTCTAAATATCTAACATTTCATATGACAGGATGAATGGTCAGGGGAATTATAAAAATGTTTGTAACAAATTTCCACCATTATTACTTTGAAATATATGCTCCGATATTCTTTGTTGAGTGACCCCTTCGTTTCCCCAACATATATCAAACCACAGAGGGTACACTCAATTGCGTAGACAACATTAGAAGTCTTCGAAGGTTTTGGTACAGAAATCACGTCCTGTGAGATTACTAGTAAAGGGATTCCTAGTGATTAGTACAATTTTTAACTGAACATTTCGAAATGGAACACATGAGATCCGTAGAGGAATTACCGTATCAAAAATGATTTTTAACGGCACGTGGCAATTTGTAATTTTGGTATATGAATTATGATTTCTGTACCAAAGTTCACTATTTGAACAATGTTTCCAAGCCATTGAAATATAAAATGATAGGATTAATGTTGGAATGTACCGTACATGTATGCCCTTAAATGGGAAATCCTGGAAAGCGACCTCTACTGGAAATATACTGACGATAATTGTACTCACTTGATACTCGTTTTCTAGACTCTGCAGTCTCTGGTACAGATCATCAGTCTAAATTTACAAAACAACACTAGTTTAGGAAACAAAGAAAATGGTGTCCACTTAAGGGCGGAAGGAGATCTAGAAATACAATTGGGAACAATACTAAATGTACGGATAGTGTATAGCCCCTATAGACTATTCATCGTCAATGAATTAAATAGCCCCTATACATTATCCATCGTCAAAAGGATAGTAAAGGAATTGTGTTTAAAGTTTTTGAAATGACTCATATTTCTGTTTAAAAACAAGATGTGTTTGTGAAACACGGATGTCCCCGGATTCCACATGCCAAAGGAAGGGGCTTGCCAAAAGTATTACGCATGTGGAATTTGAAAAGTCTATCACTTACTATTCAAAAGTTATGGCCAATGTTAAAGTTTTTGAAAAGTAGGTCAAACTTCAAGGCCAAGGTCAGGAGGTCAAAAGTTTTGGCACCAGTAGAATGGGCATGTCATAGAACACATATATGAAATATGGAAGTCCTATCACTTACCATTCCAAAGTTATGGCCAATGTTAAACTTCACGGTCAAGGTCAGGAGTTAAAAAAAATGTTGGTACCAGATAAAAGGGCTTGTCATAAGAAACACACGTGTAATATGAAAGTCCTACCACTTACCAATCACATTGCCAATGTCAAAGGTTTTGAAAAGTAGGTCAAACTTCAAGGTCAGGAGGTCAAAAATGTTGGTACCAGTAGAAAGGACTTGTTATAAGGAACACACATGCGAAACATAAAAGTCCTATAACTTGCCTTTCAAAATTTATAGCCAATGTAAAAGTTTTTTCTACAGACAAACAAAAAAACCGGACAAACAAGACAGACCGAAAACTATATGCCCACGAATCGAAGATTCTGGGTTCATAAAAATTATAATATTNTAACTTGCCTTTCAAAATTTATAGCCAATGTCAAAGTTTTTCCTGCAGACAAACAAAAAAACGGACAAACAAGACAGACCGAAAACTATATGCCCACGAATCGAAGATTCTGGGTTCATAAAAATTATAATATTTGCATTTATTTTCAAATTTAAATAATGTCTCCTGAATTTCTGCTTCCTTAATAAAATCCAATCTGCCATATAAGTTGGTTCCTAGCGTAAATTTCGACTAACACGCATTCATTTGAACGTTTAAAAATATCATTCAAATATCTTGTTTGGTTACATTAGAAAGGAATAATATAATTTGGGGGGAGAAAAAAATCTTTACTCTTATATCTCTTTAAAACAAGAAGGGTCATTCACTCGGCATCAATATGCTGCGTGGAAAACGATGACAGCTTACTAAGTACTTCAAGGCTTATACTCTTTACGACACAACGTCACAAGATAGCGATTTGTATATATTGTGAAAGTGTTCGTTTCAATCAATCTATTTGTATATCACCATAGCTTGGTGGTTGGTAACCAGCAACTCCAAGTTCAAATCCAGCAGAGACTTTTGTTCGTGTTAACTGAAAATGATATATTAGAGAGGTGCCCGTATACGTTTGAAATCTCAACTCTCTGTTTTATTTCCATATATTTCCACCTATTTGACATACATGTAATGATGTTTGCATTTTCTTTTATATATCATCATCATATATCATCATATCTTTCAAAATCCAATAGTATCGTGCTTTTTAGAGAAACTTTTTCAAAGGTGTAGTGAGCCACGTTAATGATGAAAGTTCTTGATACAATGTTCATGTCCGTACATGCCATCATATCAAGGCCGTAACCATGGGGAAGGGGTGCAACCCACCCCCATTTTCAAAATGAAAATGCTAAATCCTCTCATCTTACGGGGGCTTCGCCCCTTGGACCCCCTACCTGGACTCCTCCTAAACCCGCTGGGAGCCTTCAGACCCAATGAAAATATTTTAGCTTCCGAGGATCTCGCCCCCTAGACCCCTATCAAAGCTAACCCTGGACCAACTGGGCGCCTAACACGGTCCCCAGAACACCGTGTCGTAATCTTGTGGACTCCCCCCCCNTGTGGGCCCCCCCCCCCCCACCGCTGGAAATTCCTGGTTACGGCTCTGTATCATCCGTGTATGAAATTGTACACTGAAAATTGTCAAGAGCAACTTTAAAATCACCCACTTTCCTTTCCTATGTAGTAATGTACCAATGTACCACTATCACCTGTTTAGTGTGTATGTCTCCCAGTTGATTCAATACGCAAGAGCATGTCATGCGTATGAAGACTTTTTAAAGCGAGGCCAACTACTAACAAACAAGTCGATGTTGCAGGTATAACATCCTCGTTTAAAGTCATCATTTCACAAATTCTACGGTCTCATACTGACCTTCTTTGCGATTACAAATTATAAAGTCATATGTTGACTGATTTGTTTCACACCCTTGTTAGACTGTCATTTTCGTACTAGATTTGACGACGGGTAATCCCGTTTACTTTGTTTCGACTAAGGGCTCACGGCGGGTGTGACCGTAAGCATAGGATGCTCTTATCCTTCATGGCACCTTATCCTGTCTTGCTTTGTCGGAGGTTTCGTTTGCCCTTACACTCGATTTTTATATATGTTTTTGGAACTATGATTACGTTTAACACATCGTTTACTTCGCAATTATATTACAACACTGTTCCCTAACCTGCCTCCCAGGTGGTACTTGTTGTCTCAGTAAGTCAAATGAACACATATATTGCAAACAGTCTATTTCCTTATTAAAAGTATCTTTCCTTAATTTTCCAAGATATTGCATTGTCCAATCAAAATCATCCAAACGATCACGCTAGCCTGTAATGTGATGCTTACATATCCTTGAATTAAATGTTAAGTAGTTCGTGGAAATTCGCAATCCCACAATGTCTGCATGAAAGTCTCTTTCCTTCATTTTCCAAGAATTGCATTATCCAATCAAAATCATCCAAACGATCACGCTAGCCTGTAATGTCATGCCTACACATCCTTGCATTAAATGTTAAGTAGTTCGTGGAAATTCGCAATCCCACAATGTCTGCATGACAAAGGTTGGTTTTGCGTGCAAAATACGTACAAACGACCTCTGGTGGAAGTAGGTAATGTCATCTATAAACTGGTACCCTGTTGACTGGTGCTACACACAAGCACTCGAGAGAAGCGAGAGCCAACTGGGCACCAGTTTGTCATCTACAGCAGACAGATGACGTCATCTTCATTTTTTACAGCACAGACAGATGACGTCACCTACAGCACAGACATGATGCCACCAACCCAGAGACAGATTATGTCATCAAAAGCACAGGCAGGTGAATGTGATGTCTCGATACAAGTGAACAATTCTCGAAGGGACATAAAATAAATAAACAACATACTACATGTGAGGAAACGATGGATATACGATATGCACGGTATATTCAATATATTCAGAGCAGTGTCAACTTAAGGGCGGAAGGAGATCTAGAAATACAATTGGGAACAATACTAAATGTACGGATACAGTGTATAGTCCCTATAGACTATTCATCGTCAATGAATTAAATAGCCCCTATACATTAGTCATCGTCTAAGGGATAGTAAAGGAATTTTGTTTAAAGTTTTTGAAATGACTCATAATTCCGTTTAAAAACAAGATGTATTTTGTGAAACACTGATGCCCCCGGATCCCACATGCCAGTGGAAGGGGTTTGCCAAAAGTATTACGCATGTGAAATTTGAAAAGTCTATCACTTACCATTTGAAAGTTATGACCAATGTTAAAGCAATACAAGCTGTAACTGACGGCAAATAATTTGTAAAATAAAAGAACAAATAGAGTGACATATTTGTGATTGAGAATAAGTAATTTCGTTGAATGACAGTTGATTTGAAACAATAAACGTGTCAAATCAACAGAAAATTCGATTCATGAATTACTGGCATCCGTCACTAATTCTGTTCGTCATCTCCGATGCATTGACATCGGGTCACCAGTCCGGAATATCGCGGAAGAGAAGCGCTGTGTACACACGTGTCAGATTAACATCCAATTGCAAAGAAAATTATAAATCAAAAGTTTATTTGAGTGGCACATTAGCGTAATATTAATTGCGTTGAACGTTTACACATATAGACTTTTAACCATCATGGCACAGTGCAATATTTCAAAATATTGACTCACGTCGGTTTCTAAATCTGTATGACCTTGACGTCATTATGTTCGGCAACCGTCGTTCCCGTGTCATGCGTTTGAGGCTATGGCGGGTTATTTCGAAACGCTCATTCAAGATATGCTCTAATCAATATCGCAATGTTATTGTTTGAATTTTTTTAGCTTGAGTATGAAAAACGTGCTCAAAAAAAGTTTTATAACCTCCAGGCCAGATCTTAATTATTATATTAGTTATGTCGGTAGGTGTTACTTGTGCATATTGAGCAGGTGAAAAAATGCCGTCAGTTACAGCTTGTATTGCTTTAAAGTTTTTGAAAAGTAGGTCAAACTTCAAGGTCAAAGTCAGGATGTCAAAACTTTTGTTACCAGTAGAAGGAGCTTGTCATACGAAATACACATGTGTTAGATGAAAGTCCTACCACTTACCATTCAAAAGTTATGGCCAATGTTAAAGTTTTTGAATAGCAGGTCAAACTTTACGGTCAAGGTCAAGAGGTAAAAAATGTTGGTACCAGTGGAAAGGGCTTCTCATAAAAAACACACATGTGTGATATGAAAGTCCTGTCAAAAGCTATTTTTTTCCTGCGGACAAACAGATAGACAAACGGACAAACAGACAGACCAAAATCTATATGCCCACGAATCGAAGATTCCGGGGGCATACAAATTATAACATCTGCATTTATTTTCAAATTTCAATAATGTCTCCTGAATTTCTGCTTCTTTAACAAAATTCAACCTGACATAATTGGTTCCTAGCGTAACGTTTGACAAACACACATTCATTTAAGGTAGGTCCCTACTCGACAAAATTTTGTTTAAAGTATTGTTTTCTTCCTTGACATATATAGAATAATACCTTATGTAACAAAAAAGCCAAGAAAATACACACCTTGACTGTTTACTTTTCTGACTAGAATCTCAAGAAGATTATATCATTGTAAAATTTCACCTGATATCAATATTTTGCAGATATCAACGCAATAGGAAAGCAAAAGAATTTCATAATGTGTTTATTTATCACACATTACGTTAACAAATCAATATTTAATGTTACTTTCATCAAATAACTCATAAAGATGAAAATTGGTGGTGAAAAAGTACAAAATGAAAAATTCGCAATTATTACAAAATTACATATTTTTGGGCATATTTTCGTAACTTCATGTTTGACCACCTTTTTTTCTTCTTTAGAATATTAGATTTACATCTGTTACATTTGAAAAGTATTAAAAAAACAGCACTTTACTGGCTTTTTTGTACACCTGATCCTGCCTTCGCTTTTGTCGTAGGTCCGTGTTGCCCTACACTCGATTTTTTGGACTATGATTATGTTTAACGCATCGTTTACTTCGCCAATTTATATTACAACAGTTGTTCCCTAATCTGCCTCTCAGATGGTACTTGTTTGTCTCAGTAAGTCAAATGACACACATATCATATTAAAAACAGTCTATTTCCTTATTAAAAGTCTCTTTCCTTAATGACACACCTATATTGCAAACAGTCTATTTCCTTAACTTGTAAGACAGTATCCTACATGATATTGCATTGTCCAATCAAAATCATCCAAACGAGAACGCTAGTCTGTAATGTCATACCTACACATCCTCGCATTAAATGTCAAGTAGTTCGTGGAAATTCGCAATCCCACAAAGTCTGCATGAAAAAGGTTGTGTTTACGTGCAAACGACCTCTGGTGGAAGTAGGTAATGTCATCTATAAACTTGTACCCTGTTGACTGGTGCTACACAGAAGTACTCGAGAGAAGCAAGAGCCAACAGGGTACCAGTTTATGTCATCTACAGCACATACAGATGACGTCACCCACAGCACAGACATGATGCCACCAACCCAAAGACAGATTATGTCACCAAAAGCACGTGATGTTTCAATACAAGTGAAAAGTTCTCGAAGGGACATAAAACAAACAACATAGTACATGTGTGGAGATGATAGACACACGGATATGCACGGTATATTCAGAGCTGTGCGTCTCTATTTCATTTCTATTCCATTTCTAATGCATGTAAATTGGCTAAGTTAACATCGTCCTAATTAAAGGCATATTGTCTAACACATTTGTATTTTTTTGATCAGCAGAAACTAATGCGTATTGACGTTAAAAAGATTAAAAAGGAGTAAATTGGTAAATTGTAAAAAATAAATTGATATGATTGTCGTTATTGTGAAGTTTGTCTGCCCAGAGAATCTGATTAATTATACGAATATACCAAGATTCTGATGAGTTTCCGATAACTGTCGACAACGTCAGAAGACGACGTCACAATGCTATAGGCACAGCAAGGTTAACAGTTGAAGAAAAAATACACATTCTATTACTTAGATATACAGTGTATTCTATGAACTGTGTATTATTTTTTTTTTAACTTCCTAGTTTATATGTACTTGAAAAATTGAATTTTCATTGTGCTGTTCGTCATTTTGAGAATTTTTTTGTCGTTGAGGCCCCTTGGTAACTGCGTGTGAGCACGCGCGAATATTAGCTTTCCGAACGAGTTCAAACTAGGGGTCATATGAATAAAGGCGGGGCTAAATCGATTTTTTGTCTTCCCGAACAGAAATTCAACGAAACTGTATTTTATTAGTTTGGAGTAAAAATAACAGTAATAATTCATATTGGTAACACATATTTAATCTAATATCATCATAATCTTACGATTTCAATGCATTTTAAGTGAAATAAAAATATTGAGATTTTGTTAGACAATATGCCTTTAAAGGTAATTCAATAATGAAAAAAATTATATATAAATTCGAGTGTAGGAAAACACGGACTCCGACAAAAGCGAAGGCATGATCAGGTGCCATGGAGGAGTAAGCATCCTCTGTTGACCGGTCGCACCTACCATGAGCCCTTATTGTCAATAGTCGAAATAAAGTAAACAGGATTACCCATCGTCAAATCTAAGAGGAAAATGACAGTCTAACAAAGGGTATGAAACAAACCAGTCAACATATGACTTAGTGATAATTTGTAATCGCAAACAAGGCCATTGTAGCGACCGTAGAAATGATGACTTTAAACGAGATTCGTTACAACCCTGCAACACCAACTTTTTTTATTGTAGTTGGCCTCGCTTTAAAAAATCCCCCATACGCATAGCATGCTCTTGCAAAGTTAAGATCATAATGTGGTTATATTCAATATCCGTTTACTCTTTGGTGAACCATCATGTTAAAAATATGGAAATGTTACATAATCCGGCTGTACAAATATTTTAGTTCTGATTCTAAACAATACGAATAGACAAACTTTCTATAAATATTGGCATCTGTTAAATAGATGTCCTCTACAGTCACAATCTAGTCGTCTGCATAAAGATCTAACAAATCAGATGACATTTTCTTTCATTCATAAACAGAGTGACATGAGCTCGAAGATGCTAATTACTGTCTTATTTACGTCAAATGCGATACAAGCATACTCAAACATTAATCAATATTTATTTATTACAAAACTCCAAGGATTACTTTGGTGATTTTGTGTTCCATTTGTTCATCCCCCCCCCCATCCGCTACTCCTCTTAACACCACTCACCATATTTCTATCAAACTTTCAGGGATTCCTTGTTACATGATGCCATTGTGCACCTCCTATTTCAATTTTTGATTTCAATTTTTGAGGAGCTGGGGTATCACTTCGTGAGTTTTGCTCACTGACATATATTTCTAACTTAAACAGCCCCTGTTGATTTGTTAACCCCTGTTGGTTTGTGAAAACTGCATCGACATTGGGGGTAGGCGATGATAAAGTCCCATGATCGCTGCCAATTTTTTCAGGACTAAACAGAGATCATGGATAACAAGGGGGAAGCTGTATTGTTCTGCACGCGACCCCCACCCCCACTCTCTCTGACTCTCTCGGATTATACAATATGTATTTTCTGATAAAGATGATATGCTTTTGTCCGAGGTCCGTGTTGCCATACACTCGACTTTGTATATGTTTTTAGGATTATGATTATGTTTAACACATTCTTAACTTCGCCAATTTATATGCTTCTGTTACTTCTGTAGATGGTAAACTAAGCTTACACGTAATTTACAGATGAAATTTCTGAATAGATCTAGTATACT
>CAJDSM010044829.1:0-19862 GCA_903981925.1 Ostrea lurida
TAGTGGTTTTGAGAACGAATGTCTGGAATGCTAGTGAAATAGTTTACTCTGGAAAAGTACGAAGTCTCGCTATTTTATAATTATTGAAGCGTTGAGTTGTTGCATCAAAGATACTACAGTACTTGCGACGTAAATCTACGTCATCGGAGGTGCGTAAATAGTTACGGGTCAGTGGCGTAGGTTTTGCAAGTGACGACGGTATCTGTATGCAGTTTGGTTTTGTATAAGCAGAAAGCGTATCAGTAGTCCACTTACTGGAGACAAAGGGGAGCTACATTATATGATTCGAGTTTGACTTAGAAGAATTGTTGTCCTGTTGGGCATTTTTTAGAGCTAGGGAAAACCATTTGACTATTTAAAAAATGTGTTGTCTACCTTAAGATGTTAGGAAATGAGTCAAACGTGTCTTTAGCGGGTCATAGAACTGGGATGAGACGGCAGACTTCCAAGGGCATAGTTCCCGGAGTCACAACTTCGCAATGCAGCTCTCTCGATTAGTTTTGTCTGCATTATCTGACTCTGCTGGAGTAGGACGCGTTATTATGGCGAGTTTGTTTTATACTTGCAGAGGTGTCCAGGTTACGGCGACGTTTACGAACACTGGGATTACTCTAAATAAAATATATTGAGATATTTATTAATATTTAGGATTTTTTTGTTTTTTTTTTTTTTTGTGTTAATTTCTTTGGTTAGATTTGGGACGGCCTTTTTGTCAAGAATGCTGCGTAATTTACGCTGTCTTTTGGATTTGTGACTAATTCATTTACTGTTTTTAATCAGGGTTTTTATGGTCTTTTTAAGTTTTAATTTTTATGCTCTTTTAGTTTATTTGATTTAGATTTATTATATAAAAGGGTAGCAAATGTGTCGGTTTTTATTTGAGTTTATTTTGTTAATCACGCGAAGAGAAGTTGGTTTTCTGTAGATACTCTAAAGATGGAGTGAAGATATATTGGTGTGATTTGTTTTTTTTCCGTGTTGTGTAAAGAAAATTGTGACCTTCAATCTTCTTTGGGGCTGTCGTAGTTAATTATAAAAAAAAACTTATGTGTTCCGCAAATTTTCATGATTTGACGGGAGCTGGATGGCAGTCTCTTAACAATGATAGGGCCTATAGACAAAAAAAAAATAAACATTGGGTCTTTCTCACACACGCGCAGATCTAAGGCCTGCAAGTAAAGTAATTTTTGAACGTTTTTCTATATTATTAGAGTGTAGGATGTCTTTTCAGAGATTATTAGCGGAGATTTGGCGGTCCTATCAATCATAATTCGAAGGGTTGAACTTCGAATTATGTTATATAGTTAAACTCGGAAGTATAAATAATTTGTGATTCTATAGAATCTGAACTTATAGGATTGTATAGTTTTAGAAGAACTCTCTACTAGTTTTATGATAAGTTACGCGCGGACCGATGACATTTATATTGGAGTATTATTAAAAGAATTATTACTAGGTGTTTTTATTATTTTCTTGTCTTATCTAAGAAATTATTCGCTTCTAAAAAAATTGGGTACTTCAGTATAACTAGTAAGGAAAATATTTAGTTTTATATATATTTTTATAGGATTAAAATTTTTTGCGTAAAAGAATGTATCGCTTTGTATAGACTGAGCTGTCCATCAAAGCTCTAAGGAACTGGTCGGGATATACATCCCACTTGTTTTTGGGGACTATCAATTCAGCTGAGCAACGCACCTTTACAAAACACCAAAACACCCCTCCGCCTTGTCTCGTTATTTAATTAAGAATCGCTGAAGCTATGTTCAAGATGTTTAGAGAAATAGAGCTAGTGTTAAAAGCGTATTGAAGGCTATTATCTCTTCGCAAACAATATATTTCGCAGAGAATATAAAAGCTGAGGATAAATAATCTATTTTCTAAAGACTGGATTTGCATTAATCAATTCTCTCTTCTCTCAGATTCAAGTCTGTGGCATCCAGTAAGAACGGACAACTTGTTCGAAACGCCAGAAAACATTAAGGACTCTCATCTCATCATCTGCAGCAGCAGATCATAGCTAGTTAATTGTTAAGCAATTAGAGTTTAGTCTAGATCTCCATATGACTTATCAATTGAATCTCTGTTCAAGTATCTTTCTCGTGCGGTCTATTCATGCAGACATTATGCGTCTAATCAAGAATTTAAAGCTTTAGTTACAATGTTGTAGGTAATTCATAGATGTTGAAAAATAGACATTCTATTAGATTCTTTTTGAGTCTATGTTATTTGTCAGTTGCAATATTCTAAGAGTTAGTTGCTATGGGAATATTAAGATACTATTTACACTTGATTTGAATATGCATTAATATAACATAGTTATTTGGTATATGCTGCATATTATAATCTCCTTGGTGTATTTAACTCGGCAGACTTCCATTTTTGAAAATATGCTTGATTTCTTCTTATATTAATGCAGCCGAGGAATATCCTATGAATAGGAATTTAAGTTTTCTCTTAGTGATCCTAAAATCTTTTTTATTTCTTCAACATTAGCTCTAGCATATTTCACTGTGTAATTTGATATGTGTAATGTAATGAAGTCAATCTAACGTTTATGCATATACATGTAAATGCAAATAGATTGTTTATTAATTGTTATATATGTTTTTTAATGAATGTCAATATTGTATACAAGGGACAACTAAGTTTTCGGTTTAGTGTCCACTTAGAGGGTGGTTCTCTTATTGGTTGATGTTGTGTTTGTATAGAGTGATAGAAGAGGAGGGAGGTGGCGTGAGGGTGGGGTTGTGTTCTTTTTAGTTAAACAAGATTAAAATACTATGTTGACTGTTGTATAAATATTTTTTTAATATGTTATGATCAGTATTTTTTTATGAATTCACTTGTTTGTTTACTTGTTTGATCAAGATAGATAAATAAGTTTTCTATACCTCGTTGATACTCATCATTTCTGGAACTTGCTTTGTGGGAGTTGTCTTCACTGTGTGTCATATATAGGTATATTGAGGTGATAAATTTGCTCTATGTAACGGGTATAGACGCCTTTGCTAAGTATTCGGTTTTTATTTATGTGATGCAATGAATGTTTTTATCTTAAATTCGCGGTTAGAATGTTTACGTTAACTTAGATAAAGATAATATCTGTTCCAGACATCTATTTAATATCGCATATTTTGGTTTATGAGACGCCTTTGTAATGTTCGGGTAGAAAGCGGTCGTTATTTTAAAGCGGTTGAACTTAATCTCGTAGATGATATGTTGTATATAGCAATGAGACTGCGCGGTCGGTTCACTTCTTCTGTCATACTGGATTACGTGTCTTACATTACGTGCAATGTCTTTGTGAATTGGGTGAAACGGCTGCCCTTAGGCTGGATGATCGGTTGTCTAAAGAGTGATAATGACCTTAAATGAAGAGTATGAGTTTAGTGATAAAATGTAGAACAATTTTATAAGATAAAAAATGATAGTGATTTTATTCTAAGGAAATCTAATAGTCGCAGTGATAATGATATGTTGTAGAGTTTGTATTCCTTACTATAGAGCGATGTACCTTTGATTTACACCAATCCTTACAAGAATATTGTAAGCATATAAGTCTGACGTTTCATGAAAAGTAAACATGGGCTTGTGAACTTAAGGTTTCGACAATGCTCGTTAAATCAATTCCAACCCGAATCCCACAGGGTTAGAAGAGATGTACAGTACCGCATCATATGTGCTTAGTGTCCTGGTATGGCATGTGAGCCTAAAATGTGGGGATTACTGATGTTACAATCACAATTTGATGTGTCTACTGGTTTGGTGTATTAATGTTGCATTTATGATGCTGCCAGTCACAATTTGATTTTTACACACATAGACAGGCTAATATAATAAACTAAGATGAGGGTTGAACACACAAACTTAGGTTTTGTGATGGCGATGATAGTGAGAGGGGCTCTAGATAGATTTTTTAAGTGTGGCTTTTCTTAACTTCCTATTCTGTCGAGTTGGGCTTTTGGAAACGACAGCTGATATATGATCCATAGGGTATTTTTTTGTACTAGTCGGTAAAACGTAGTTCGCTCGACAATATTTCCAATTAAATTTTTATTGACTGGAAGATATCAAATGTGTTTCAATTGAAAAATAATTTTGAGAAATTCGAGCTTAAACTGCGATGAATAAGGAAATTGCTTGGCAGCGAATCTATGCGTAGAATTAATATACAATGTAGATTTATTTTCATTTTTGTTGTTCCATTGCTTTACAAGCAGTAAGGTTAAACTTATGTCAAGAATTAGGTTTAATATCTTAATACATAATAAAATACGAGAAAGCTCACAAAGTAATTGTGTTCAAACTTTCTCTATTCAGATTAGTTGTAAAGGCATGATATAATCAATTACTATATGTTATACCCCTGTAAATGTAACTCTAAATGAGTTTATTTGATATAGAGCTGGCAAACACAGATACGCGATTAGGAAGGATGCGATAAGCATCAATTATTTGTATAAATCGAACTTGCTGCTTTGGTGACGTCCTAGAATGACGACTACGTTCTACATGTAGTTCATTTTGAAGTTTGTTTAGTTTATTCTATGATATTTTAAGATTCATCTTTGCGTTTTATCATTCTGACATGGGTGTCAAGACTTTTATTTTTCATAGGATCGATAAGATATCGTCGCGCATCTCGTTTATAGATATCATAATTTATTTTTTTCCGAGAGCTTGTTTAATTTCATAATGAGATAGTTGAAAAGACAAGATATGTTTAGATAACTTTCTGTTCGTCCTCAAGATCATAATTTAAATAATGCACAGTATCGAGAATGAAGCTAATTCTCTCGACTAGGATATCAGGGATAAACGATATGTATTCAGATGCTAGGGCTGGGTAAATGGTTTATCAACACGCTAATATACACTATCTGATACTCCGCGGGATTATAAAGGAAACTGCACAAGAGCTTAATAGACTTAAATAGGTTATAATTTGGCTAGGTTCAGTAATTTAGCTTTTCGCATTCCTTAATACGTTTTAATTGTATAGGATGATGGTCGGTTAACTACTATTTATCTCTAGGGTCTTTCAAGAAGCGGGCCACAGAGTAGAGAGGATTTTATAGTTTTGTCCGAACTAGGAAATGGAATGCCATATGTATAGATCAAGAGAGTGATTTCATGCAGAGATAAATGTTTATAGCTATAGTAGATATTGAATGTGTGTAATTGTCGTTCATAAGATCATAGAGCGTCTATAAGCAGAGGGTTATATTACTACATAGCGTATATTAATGAAGACGTCACTGGTACAGTCAGAAATTGTGCGCGTTAATGGGGTAATATAATAGGAGAGAACGCTTACTAATATTATATACAAGAACTTTTTGTGTTTCATATGAGTATTATATAATGTAAACTGATTTTTATTACATTACAATTGGCCTTATTATAGTTAGTATAGTAAAGATAGTTTAATGATCTGATATATGAACTATTTGTACATTATCGTTGCCTTTAGAATAAATGTCAGCGAAAAGAGATAGATATATACCTACTTAGCCGTCATCACTTAAACAACCCCCCTCGTTGGATGGCGTTTGCGGTCCCTGTGGTCGGTGTCGAGATATGTAAGTGTTGCATATATAGAGTAGATAAGCGAGATTTTTCTATCTTGTGTCTGCGGTTACGCCCTTTTCATCCACTAACATTATTCATTTTAATTTACTTATATGATCATTTTATGTTCCTTGTATACTGAACTAGAATATGACTCATCAGGTTATTGCTAATTTGTGATAGGTCTTGGGTGGACTCTTGTCTCGATAAACTGTCAGGAAAAAATGTTTATAAGGCTTATATGCATCTAGATCATAGATTTACTTTGCCTTACCCCACCACCCATGTCCAGAACACTGAACATCTAACACTTGCTTAGGCAGGTTCTTATGGCAATAGGAGTTGATCTGATTAAGGTGTATATTTATTGGTTTTTCGTGCATTAGACGTTTGCAGTATATCTGGAATATCATGTATTTCACTTTTACATGGTAACGATAGTTACCATTAGATAGATTGTTATTGCATATGCATCTGAATTTTGTTGATTGAAGTTACATGAAGACTATTCTCATTGTGAAGGAGATTTCTTTCGCTCTTTTAATTAGACGCATCTTTCAATACATTTACATATTTGAACTGTGTATATTACAAGTTGAACTTGAAAATGAGAATTCGCTCATGTATTGTTAAAAGGGGGGTGTAGGTCCACACGGAGGGTTGATGAAAAAATATGTGTGTTCACCTTTCTTGAGTGGAACTCGAGAAAGTTAATAAGCTTTATTCAAGAGCGAACTTTTATTTATATGATAACAAACAACAATTGTTGTTTTGGCACACATGTAGTGAGTAAGATCTTATACTTCATCAATGAATTTTTTAAAAAATGGTAGTTTGGTATAATTAATAGGGAGTTTAGCTCAATTTACATTTTGTGTTGTTTTGAGATTTATAATATGTCCCGAATTCACGATATTTTCGACGCATTTTATTATATCTATTTCTGACCCAATCGGGGATAGAGATACAATTTTGTTCTACAATATGAAAAATAAACTATAGACTATTGAGCCTCACGGGGGTTGGTCTAAATATCTAGACAATTTTTTTTTAAAAAAAAGAGTACATTGCTTTATTGTATTATTATCAATCAAGTAAGATGTGTTTTGGTTGCTCTGCTAATAAAAATATGAGAATCATACTATATTCTAGTGGGCTATATATTAGATTTCCGTATTTATATTTGTTAGATAGCAACAGGAGGTGTGCTGGGTAGATATTAATTGTATACTCATTACTAGGTTCGAGATTTGTGTGTTAAAATGCACGGTAAAGGTATGTCTTATTTATGGTTCCCTTTTTAATATGGAATTTTGGTGTCTTAAGAGTCTAATCCTTGTTTTTTAGTAAGTAGCGATTGGGGCAATGATATTTGTCATGTGGGATACATTAGCAGAGTCATTCTAAGATTTTTCACCTGATAAACTTCCCGATTATACATTATAGCGATATTATTTTGTTGGCAAGAATATTAATATTACTCGAAAATTTAAATATCCGATACTTCAAGCGATATTTCTGGGTATCATTTTTCATCATATACAAAGGGTCCACATATTTTAACCTTTCGGCCATGAAGGTGAATAGACTTTCAACATTTGAAGGGCTTGCCAAAGAGTGTGTATCTTCGCATACTAGATTTACGTTTGGAGAAGTAATGACTTATTGTAACTATTTAGCTTTGTGGTAATGGTGTAGAAAATACTGAAGCTTATGCCACATGACATTGTGGACATATTAAGATTATTGTGTCGCGTTAAGTACACTCTAAATATTGATGCTATGTGAGTGTTTTATAGCAACCAGGTCTATATATTGTTTGAGTAAGCTACTTGTCATGAGAAAGATTCAGTTTTCTTAAGTTTGAGCAATATCATCTGACACATTGGAAATTCAACATCTATAGAAGCTGCGCAATAAGAAATTACTAAGGAGAGATTATATTCACCTATCATTGACTTAAATATTCTTGCATAATCGAGTCGTTGTTAATACATTTGAAATTCGCCTATTTAGGGTGAACGGGGATTTTTGAATTCTGATATTGGTTGGGTATTCGGACATTAATGTCAGGTTGATAGGACCATGTTGACAGTCCGAGGATATTACGCAGCCATATTTCATATGTCAGTTTTATGGTAGTCGATTGTGACGCTAGTGTATAAATGAGATTATTAGAAAAATATATTATAGGGGTGAACACAGGTACTTTTATATTTGTAAGATTAAAGATAACTGATGTGTGAAGCTACCCTATCATAAAGTATGCCTTTCAGGCTGAATTGTCATTGTAGGTTGTTTAATTCAAATTGGTGTTGCGATTACTCTGGAGGCTTCGCTCGTTTCTCTTTATATACATTCAGTTGGGTGTCTGTTTTATTTGACATCATCCTCGTTATGGCATGACTAATACTCGATAGACTATCGGAAAGTTAAGTCTGGTGTACGATAAGCAATTCGTCGTTTCTTATGATACTCACATGAATCTGTGTAATTTCATCCTCTGCTAACGGAAGTAGTGTAGATGTCTCTTTTTTATCATGATCGTTAATTTCATCCTCATTCTGACACTGACCGGAAGTAGTGATATCATTAGATTCCTTTATTATAGTTATCGATACATCGAAGTTGTGAATTTCTTATCCTCTTGGGCTCATTGTAGATTGAATGTAATACCCCATAGGGCTAATGTAGTGTAGGAACATGTTTGCAAGTGTATGTTTACGTTGTTTCTTAATCATTTAACATGATCATAGTTTTTGTTGTTAATCTATTATTTCTATCTATTTCTCTACTTATATACTGTACGGAAGGCTGTGGGAATTTCTTATTAGCTAGCTGGTTTATAGAACTGCTACGACTTTATATTCTTAGTTTTCATTGTTAGTTGTGGAGGTAATAGGTAGCGGGGAGGGCGCATTCGAGGAGAAATACGTAGACCAATGCCCTCTTTTTTCAATTATTGTAAGAATCCAAAGTCAACACTTTTTTGTTAAAACATATATTCATATGAATGTATGAATTCTCGTTGTATTTCATTAGATGGAACTATGTTTTAAAATTAAAAACCAGCATTGTTGTCACCACGGAGGAACGATATACGTTAAAACCATAACGTCACGTAATGTATTTCACAGTTTGTTCCAAAAATAAATATTTCTATACTCTCATCGAAGTCTGTAGGGCCTTAAAAACTCATAAAAACATCTTATTGTACTTACATATCATTGGTTACAATTGTTCGAATGTATAAGTTAAAGTTCGTCGGGCTTTTCAATTTTTCTACTTTGTTAGCTCTGCTTTAATTACATAGGAACACCATGAATTATGAAGTTTTCGACGTGATTTGTATGATAATTCACTCTCTCCTAGGTCGTCAATCATTCTGTACAGAGTTTCTACCTTTCAAAAACTCTGTGTCATTTATAAGAAATGCAGCCCGGTCTTTTAAACATATTTTCTTCTTTGTCTAGCATATTAAAAGTTTGTATTTGGTGTTTTCTTGCACGGTAACTAAAATGCTAGCGCTACTCTGCTGCTCCTGTACAGTCATGCCAACGTCAACTTTTTATGATTTTTTTTTACGAGCTAATCATCACCTCTATAAATGATTTCCGTTCAACCGAAGCAATATATTGAATGCATCAAAATTTAACTCGTGAAATGAGGTATATTTCTTGATTTAAGCATTTAATTTTTTTTTTTCGTTTTAGTGCAATTTGTCAGAGTTATGACTTTAAGCATTATATAGTGTATTGTTTGTTTAGTACCAAATTCGAATGTGCTCCGTGACCCCATTTTCACGGTTTTAAATATTGAACAACTTTTAGATACATCGGAATATATTGGATGTTGTTAATTAAAATTAGCTGGATTTATGGTTAAAACATATCTACCAAATTTGGTTATAATATGACGTTAAATAAAAGAGTTATGACAAAAGTCTACGTATTTTTTGAATGTCCCTCGTAAAACTACATGTGTTGCAAAATTATGTAGTTTAAGATGCCAGGAGATAGTCCAACCTCTGCTGTGTCCGCGTTTTTCCCACTTTAAATTTTGTATTCTCTAGAGGATTTACGAAATGTTTCAGCTCGTTATCTCCGCATTTTGATTATAAACCAATCAAATTACGACAAAAATATCAATAATTATCCCGAAAACATTCGGTCGGCAAAGCTTGCTTGATGCTTCTAAACTAAATTCCCACATCGTTAATTTTCTTGGAGCATTCAGTGCAGTTCATTCAACTTTTTTTTTCAATTTCCATGTTCGTTAATACTTAAACGGTCTCCACCAACATGTCGTCATATTTATGACGCCTTCGCTCTAAGCACAAACCTCGGAGCGATTAATAACTGTTTTAAATCTTAAAAGTACAACACGGTGTTAATCAGTGCAAAATCTAACATGACCGAAAAAGATGAATGAACGAGTTTTTTTCCTGAAGGAATGATACTTTATAAAATAGCGAAGTAACAATGCATTAAACGTAATCATAGTCCCAAAAAACACATACAAAATCGAGTGTAGGGCAACACGGACCTCCGACAAAAGCGAAGGCAGGATCAGGTGCCATGGAGGAGTAAGCATCCTCTGCTGACCGGTCACACCCGCCGTGAGCCCGTAGTCGAAACAAGTAAACGGGGTTACCCGTCGTCAAATCTAGTAAGAAAATGACAGTCTAACTTTATACGATCAAGAACTATTATTGTTGTAAACCTTCTATCTACATTTTAAAAAACTATTTAATGATAAAAGTCTATAAAAGAAATCTCTTAATTTGTAATGCGCGCATGTACAAATGTAGATATTTTATTATTATCACTATTCTCCATGAGGATCCGGGTAAAAATAGATCCTCAGTACTCCTTGCTTGTCATAAGAGGTGACTAAATGGGGCGGTCCTTCGGATGAAACCATAAAAATCGAGGCTCCCTGTCACAGCAGGTGTGGCACAATAAAAATCCTTCCCTGCTGAAAGGCCATACGCTCCGAGCATAGGCCTAAATTTGCAGCCCTTCACCGGCAGTGGTGACGTCTCCATGGGTTAAACATTTGCAAACGGGACGTAAAACAATTTGCAATCAATCAGTCGTTATCCCGGCTCAACTTTTCGGATGATTGATATGATGATATTTATTTTACATCTGTGGACTAAATGTAGAGTTTCGTTACCTTGAACTAATTATAATCATCCATCTTAACTTTATTGAAAATATTATACGATGTGTTCCAAAACTAATGTAATATGCATGTCTTCTGCTGGCAAAGGGACATCACTGACCACTGCTAAAAGTCGTTCGCGGTTGACGAGGCAGTGTCGACATTAAGACAACTCGTTTCAGAGCTCGCGCTCTGATCACAGCGATACCAAAACCGATCTAGGTATGAAGGTTACTCATAAAACTCGACATTCAAAAAAAATATTGCAACATTTGCTTGACAGTCAAATTTTCCTTATGTATTCCCTGAGCACCGCTGCTTCCTCAGTGGCCCAGGGGGTCCAATCCAATATTGCCAGTGAAACGTCTGTGGTGCTAGTGACTTTAAGCTGATCTTTATGTAAGAGGACTGAAAATTGATTGTCGCTTGTAGTGCATTTCAAGACGTTTAAAATAAGCGGCCAGACAAAATCTAGAACGTGTGTAAGAAAATTTGCCAGTGGATGAGAAATATCTTCATGTATATTCGATTGTTAAGCCACAAATTATATTAGGATGCGTTTTTCATACTAGTAACATGAGTTTCACCATCATGATTGGTACACCTTTTCAAACACAATAATTAGGATTAACATCCTAAAATGCATATCAGCAGAGGATGCTTACTCCTCCATGGCACCTGATCCTGCCTTCACTTAAAATTTGTCGAAGGTCCGTGTTGCCCTATACTCGATTTTGTATACATGTTTTTTTTGGACTATGATTACGTTTAACGCATTGTTTACTTCGCCATTTTATATCAAAACATCGACGGGAGAAATGGCGCTTTATTATCGGCGAGCAGCCGATCTATTTGTGATTATGTTATAAAGTGCGCGTGGGGAAAGGGGAAGTATTTGCTTTAGTGTTTCAAGATTGATTATTTCTTGTTTTACGTCACTCCACTCGAGAATATTTCACTCATATGGAGACGTCACAAAAACCGATGAAGGGCTTCAAAATTTAGGCCTATGCTCGGCACTCAGGGCCTTTGAGCAGGGAGGGATCTTTTTCGTGCCACACCTGGTGTGACACGGGACCTCGGTTTTTCCGGTCTCATCCGAATGACCGCCCCATTCAGTCGCCTCTCCCAACGGTGTTAGTTAGTTAGTTATTGTTTTACGTCCCACCGAGAATATTTCACTCATACGGAGACGTCACCAATGCCGGTGAAGGGCTGCAAAATTTAGGCCTATGCTCGGCACTCAGGGCCTTTGAGCAGGGAGGGATCTTTTTCGTGCCACACCTGGTGTGACACGGGACCTCGGTTTTTCCGGTCTCATCCGAATGACCGCCCCATTCAGTCGCCTCTTACGACACGCAAGGGGATGCTGGAGGCCTATTCTAACCCGGACCCCCACGGGTATCCCCCACGGTGGTTAAAAAAAAAAACCACGGTGTTAAAAAAAATGAATTCTATTGATAATATTAGCAAAACTGGTTTCGTTATTAGTTGCGGATGGATATGATGGGGGAGGGTGTCGTTATAGCTTGGGATAAAATTGAAAGAAAACCCTTGCACTAAGGCTTATCTAACTTCCGTTGTTCACTGACTTTATAGAGGACGGACCCTATTTATTTTCATGTACATTGGTGAAATATATATATTTATATTTACATTTACTGTTAAGTCCCCTAATAAATATTTTGATGATATGTGCCTATACTGGCAAAGATCGAATCACCAGTTGGTTTGGGGTATGAATACAAAGAACTCTTACAAGGGTTTTAAAATAATGTAGATATATGAACTCTTTTAGGTTGAAATGTATACAAACTGTTGAAAATTTGATGTTTTTATTTTCAAGAAAAAAATTAATTAATACTTGGGTTAATTAATTTTTTTTTTTAAATTTTGCAACTCCTTTTTGTCGTGTAGATATGACATCATGAGTGCGTAAATGTTCACTTGCTGTAAAAAAATCCTTTTTTTTCCCTTGTAGCATTTTCATGGACGAAACAATTACTTACCTATGGCTGTTCCATGATACCGCTACTTCCCCAAAGGAATTGAGGCGGAAAGTTTAAAAACATATACAATAAAAGCACAAACAAATGCATTTTCTAATGAATGTAAATATAAGCAATAAATTATGAATTTAATTGAAAGATGTAGTCTCATAACTGGCACGGTGGTGTGCATACAATTGCAATAATATTTATATATTTTTAAATTTGATAAAAATAACCTTATACCAAAATATCTGCACTATTTATAATAATATGCATAAGTATGATCATCTGTTCAAATGTTGTGATAACATGTTTTATTTGTATAAATGTGATTGCAATTCATCGATCATTATGCGCATTTTCACTAAGAGCGGCACCCATTTTTCTACTGAGGGAAATGATTATGTTTATTTCACTAAATCAATATTTCATGCCGCAATGAAACGCACCATGCGCCAGTTTTTAAGCAATAAAAAAGAATCTAATAAAACTTCAATTTTCGAGACCGACCATTGCGTAATCTGTATAATTTCACGGCACCACACCTTCAAAATATGAAGAAACGTAATAATATTTAATGACAGTTCCCAATTACTTCACCTAGAATAACCGTGGTGATGCTTGTTTCAAATATAAACACCGATCTATCCTCTGCTGTTTCCAGTGAATTCTACAAGACTTGGACAAGTTTTCTAGCACTTCAAACGAAAGACGTCTTCACATTTTTAATACACCCCGACTGATTCAATTTTACTGCGTATCTTGGTATCTTTGCAAAATAACTGAAAGTTAACCAAGTGGTTAAACGTAAACCAAATATAATTTCACAAAATAAAGCTACAACCAAAACATTCTGAACTGTCTGATTTCTACTGGACTACAAGTTACAATGTACATCGAATCGGTATCCGCCTAGCGGGAGCGACTGGTATGATTATTTGTTTGTTGTTCGTCCCGTTGAGAATATTTTCACTCATTGAGACGACAACCATTGCCGGCGAAGTTCTGCAAATACACCGATCCACAGCAGCAGGTAAACCCCGCCCACCTTAGTTACGTCATAGCACGACGGAGACTCGGACAAAAAATGTAAAACAATGGCGTCGACTGTAAACGCTTTGTGATGAATCCCAGTCCGAAAATTTGGATAGATTATACTTTAAAAAGATCACCAATTTCGTTCCGGTTTGGAGGAGACGGTTGATTTTAATAATTCATTGCTATTATATGCTTCCGATTATTCCATTTCCATTGACAAACGTAAGAACATCACCACGAAATGTTTAGACCTAATGTTGGACTGACGATCCTCGAGTGTAATAGATTGTGTCCGATTTTTAGGCTTTTGCATTAGTCCAAGCCAGGCTGTTGAGTTTTTGTTTTTCAATACTTTTAATTAAATATTTGCTTTTGTTGGTTTGGTACATTGGCCATAAAAATTGATACATCAACATGGACACTCACTGTAACAGTCGTTTATATCCTGGCCTCGTACATTAACGGCTGGTTCAAAGGCTTATTTATTCAAACCATTTTAAATCTACAGGCTGAAGACTTTCATGCGACACTTGCTTTTTGGATAATAACTGATGTAATGTAATATATATTTTTGATCTTTTGATTTCCAGACCTCACAATACATTCACAATAGGCCTATATATATTGGTAGAATAGCGTAATTTGCATACGAATCATGTTGCTCAACAATCTGCAACGGAAAAACATGATGATTTATGGAGAATATTGTTATGAATATTTTTGTTGAACATTCTGGGACATGTGTTTCGTTATAGGTATAACCTGCAGCCAATGTAAATTTAATACATTTAAGTTAAGGATTTGAGCCCCCCCCCCACCCCCACAAGTTTTATAATATCCGTTACTGGTCAACATTTTAACAAGAGGTTAATAAGCTTTTCATGCACTTGTTTGGCCCAATCAGTGGTCAAGCTAAGAGGTTTTAATATTCAAACCTGCATCAAGTCTCTATCCATGGTATTTCAAATTCAAACCAAAAACAAGGATTCTTGAAATTCGTCCAAGCATAAACACCATGTTTATAAATCACAGTTCCATTTATTACTTAATTTTATAAGCAAATGCAATGATCCATAATTACAACAAATCCTTAAATAAGTTGTGAACATTTGCATATGAAAGGATGGTACAAAATGTTCCCCCTAAACTAAATCTTGAGGATCATTTAAAAAAAAAAATGCTTAAATCCACAAACATTCTTGCTGACCTGTAATGACACACCCCTATCTTGGTTTACAACAATCCATTTCAAAATAGAGCGATTTATGCTTAAAAAATATATCTTATCTTAATCTAGGCTCTTCACCATTGACAAGATTTAAATAATTATGCTTTTTGAAAGTGCCTCAAACAAAATTATCAAAATGCATAATTGAATTTTTTATTTATTTATTTATTTTTTACATTTTGTGAAATTTAATTTCTCGTGATGGGTTTAGAATAAATACTTTTTTTTTACTTATTGGCTGTTTAATTCTGATATTCAATAGAAACCTGATGTAACCCAATGTCTTATAATTGCGACAAAACATTTGAAATAAAATATTCGAAAAAAATTTTAACAATATTCAAAACACCTAAATAAATTGAATCTTAAAATGGTTATTAATATTAACTGCAATGTATAGTTAGAATAACACATATGTTTTGCAAACTGTTGTTCACAAAAATCATGAGCTGATATCTCAACACAAAATACCAATTTTTTTTAAAAAAACAGTTTTGATAAGAAATTCACAATGGCTTTTCCCATTTTTCAGTGATTGGGTTTATTGTCTGTCCAATCTCCATATGTTGTGTATCAATTAATAAATTAAAAGACTGAGCATTTCCTCCTGTTTGCGTCTCATCAAACCATGGGGTTTCTGGTACCTGGCTCGTCATAATACTGAAAGGAAAATCAAACACTTTCAAGCAGATGTGACCATGTCAAGCTGTACCCTAGTTAACAACTAGGACAATAGTTGAGATATCTGGCCAAGCAAGTGACGTATAATATTGTACTCACTGGCCTAACTTGTTTGTTCATAATGCTGTGCACATTTTTCCAAGGCAATGTGATATAATTAAAAACTTTTCACTTGTCAAGTACGTATTATGTGGGACATAATCGACTCCTTATTATGTTTTTATCCTCACGATGACGGAGCATCAACACAGGGCGTAGTGCGTGGACAAGATTTTGTAGATCAGCCTACCGCCCCTCTCCCCCCCTCTCCCCGAAAAAACGATGCTTGTGCCCGAGTCTAACAATTTTTACGTATTTAATAGTCAACAAAACATCTTAACCCTTCAGTCCATATACCATGCCATATTCGTTATTTTGGGAGGGCATTTAGCCTGATTCTGAGGCCTTGTGAACAGAAGGCAATCCAACGGCATGTAGTTCGTCTTTGGTTGAGGGAAGTGGTATGAAATTTCGGCTCTATCAAGTTGTCTAGATACCCCTGTCTCATTTACAGAATCCGGAGAAAACAAGTAATCATTCCTCATTGAAAAAAAGGTGTTGACATGTACACACACACTGTCAATTATGAACGCAGGAATCGGTTTGAAAACATCCCCGTGTTTACTATACAACTAATAAGCGGATGGTTGAATAATGTCCGAGGCTCGAGACGGTGGGGCGGAGCTTATTTTTTTAGCGCAGTCATTGGTTAAAATAAAGGTCACGACCTCGCTGTGGATCGTGTATTTAGAACCTATGCTTTGGACTTAGGCTTAGCAGGGAGGGTTCTTTTGTGTGCCACACATGCTACAAACGGGACCTCCGTTTTTAAGGTCATATCCGAAAGACCCGTGATTCTGACTACTAAATGCCGAGCTCTTGGCGAAGGAGCAATCACTACCTATTTTAACGCCTTCGGTTTAGCGCGGTCGGTCCGAGCACAGGGCTCGGACTCACGACCTCCCGATCACGAGGCGAGAGCTTTACCACTGAGCGACCGCGGCCAGTCGCCACTGATACGGAAGATTCGTTATTTTCATGATATTTGAATTCCCATCGACACCCTTCTACTGGAATAAGTAATAGTGTATATCAACTTTTATTGCACTATGAACTGTTTCACGGCGACTAATTTTCGCGCCAAAAGTCATATTAAAATACAATTACGAGAAATAGTGTATGGCCAGTCTGCGGTGAGAAATATGAAGAGATTCTCGCGAAAATGTCTCGCACGCGAATTAAAGTTTATTTACAGTACGAGAGATCCAGACACAAGAAAACTGCCTCACAACCTTCATTTAAGGTGACTAACAACACAAAAATTTTATTGAATGACTCGCCTAAGTCCATCTCATGCATGAAACATGGTTTCACCATCGAAAAAGTAATGCAAACTGTCAAGTTTTTTTTTTCTTTTTATTGAAATGAAAAATATTTGAATTTTCCCGAAATGATGAAAACATGCCTGATATGAATATCTAATGAAACAAACCTAGAAGACTCTTATAAAAAGAAAAAAAAATATTTACGAAAACTGTTTCTTTTTTTTTTTTTTTTTGTTGTTTTTTTTTTTAACCTATGGATGCTATCTTCAAACATCATGTCAATTAAAGACATTGTTAGATAAGTAAATCTTAAAAGGAAATTGAGATGAAATATCTGAATTTCAGATAATTCGCCACATCTTAAATTTGATCAAACGAGAGAAAAACAAGTACCGATCCCGATCGGAATTGATTATTATTCTAAAAATAATTACATTATTGCTAATTGTATGCACATCTCATCAAGAAATTAGTTTCCTATTTAAAATCATTTAAAGCAAGTGAATGTACCTTCATATGATAATCTTCCCTATAACAGTTTTTGGTACAAGTCGCAATTTATTGGTATGATACATTATTTTATCTAAGAGACATATCCTTTTGATAATTATATCCATAGAATTTGTCGAAATGCGCATCTGCTGCATAAAAATTGGTACCGTATATGATTTATATTTAAAAGGTACTAACAATTAACATTTTCATAAATATTAATAAGACAGTCTTTCAGAGTAGTTAAAGCATATATCACAGCGAAATTTGTAATCTATTATTTGAAAACAAAACAACTTTTTCATCATTCCAGGAAAATTCACCCCCAAAAAATCATGTAAAATAATTCAAAGCTTGTATCACTCTTTCGATGATGAAATCTACCAGAGATGTTCTAACGAGCCATGAAACAAAATTTGGTGTAATCAACTTCTGAGGAGTCCTCTGTACAATCATGTATAAATTTAGAAAACAAAACAATAAAAAGCCAATTGAAACCCCTCTCCCTTCGAAAATACAAATTAACATTTTCTTGTATTACAATGCGTTTTCTGTACATCTGGGAGACCAAGATTGAATACAAAAAGGCAACGTTAACATTGTGTCAAACGTAATCATAATCCAAAAAATCATATACAAAAACGAGTGTAGGGCAACACGGACCTCCGAGAAAAGCGAAGGTAGGATCAGGTGCCATGGAGGAGTAAGCATCCTCTGCTGACCGGTCACTCGATTGTGAAGCTGCGTCAGATCTCTAGCCGTGGCTTTAAATATATCAACGATATTTTACATATTAACAATGATAATTTTTATTCATGTACATGGATATTTCATTAACAGCAAACTAACAACTCAAACCTTATGACAAACGGAACGATATCAGCTTCTCCATCAACTTTCCATATTGACTGACGTTCCATGGCAATTGTTAACCCATTCTTTATACACTGATTTTGACTACGGTTGATTGATTATGATTATTTATTGTTTTACGTCCCACCGAGAATATTTCACTCATACGGACACGTCACCAATGCCGGTGAAGAGCTACAAAATGTAGGCCTATGCTCGGCACTCAGGGCCTTTGAGCAGGGGGATGCTGGAGGCCAATTCTAACCCGGATCCCCACGGGTTGATTTTGACTACGGATTACTCCATTCGTCTGATCTAGACAATGTACTTCACTCGGGTGTGACCGATCGACAGAGGATGTTTACATCCCTGGTGTATCAGGGGTCCGTGTTTATCCTGCTCTTACTTTGTATTCACTTTGGGACGCACGAGATTGATTACTGTTTTTTTTTATTTATCTTCACCTTTTCATGTAGCAACATTCCATCATCGCCTGCATTTTATGTTTCCATGCATGCTTTTACATGTATGTGCTAAGTCCCTGCAATCACGGATACAAATTTCGCCATCTTTTAAATTTATTCAGTGCTAAATTGATGCGTTAACACGCTCCAGCATTTCGCTATTTCTATGCCACTGGGTATGTTTCATAGTAGTTGTTAAGCCGTTCTTACTTAATATACTTTACTCCGTTTACATATACCTAATCAAGACAGTGGTCTCACGATGATGGTGTAACCGGTCGGCAGGGGACGCTTACTCCTACTGGGCACCTGCTCCCACCTCCAGGGTCACGTGTTTGTCCAACTCCTTGTTTCGGACTTGTGAAGTTGATCACTGTTCGTTATGTACACTTGTCAGTCAAACGTTTGAATGATTATACTGGATACGTCATTAGATAGTGATCAAAAACCACGTCGATGCCTTATGTCTGGCGGAAATTGTGATAGTGACAGTTAATTCGGAACAGTTAATTCGGAACAACTGGTCGCGGTGGCTCAGTGGTAGAGCTCTCGCATCGTGATCGGGAGGTCGTGCGTTTGAGCCCCGTGCTCGGCACCTGGTCGCGTCAAACCTAAGACGTACAAATAGGTAGTGATTGCTCCTTCACCAAGAGCTCGGCATTTAGAAGCGAGAATCACGGGTCTTTACTCTTTCCGATATGACCTTAAAAACGGATGTCCCGTGTCGCATCATGTGTGGCACGCAAAAGAACTGTCACTGCTTAAATCCATGAGTGCTAAGCATAGGTCTAAATTTGCAGCCCTTCACCGGCAATGGTGACGTCTCATTCTCAACGGGACGAGAAACAAACAAACAAACAAATAATCAATCAATAATTCGGAACACATTTTGTGTCTTTAATCGCGTGTATACTTTCGATTTTGATTAGCAATAAACGAACGTTAATATTCTTATTTTAGTTTGTTTCATATGCTCCGAGAAATGACTTGTCCGACGCACACTACCACATAT
>CAJDSM010044830.1:5080-20509 GCA_903981925.1 Ostrea lurida
GAGAGAGAGGAGAAGGATAATTAGGGAAGAGGATCGAGTACGACCTGTTGTGTAATTGGTGCTGTTGGAGCTATGTCTACAGAGGTAAGTATGAGATCTCGTGTCCACGTATGTTGTCACCCTAAATGATTTTTAATTACATAACAGATAGTTTATCGATCTGTTATGGGCAGGTAGACGTTATGCAAGTTCTCTAGAGTATATTTGAGACGAAGTTCAGAGATGTACTTGAAGGTACGCGTGCGAAGCTGGATCAAAGTGTTGCATGTGTATCTCTGCCTTATACTTCTCAATTTAATGTTGTACCCGGCTGAGTCATGTTGATTACTAGGCGGTGGATATGATAGTAGTCCAAAGAAATGCAGGATCATCTAAGTTCCGGGTTCATGTTCAAAGGCTGAATTTCGGGCCAACTCCGGTTTGCTCATAATTAAAATGGGCGGACAGAATTTTCCATGACTATTGATGAATGTCTTGTGGAAGCAGGATATCGCACAGATCCGTTGGATTCAGAAATCTGAGGAGAGGATCACTTGAGCACTGTCTTGTCTAATGGATCAAGTATTCGCGAAATTTATTAAAATGTCGCCGCTTTAAGATCCATTGTAAGGGGGAAACTGCGTCTATTGACCTGCTTGTGTCTTTAAGAAGTCGCCAGAGTAGGTAAAGTGAGTTACAGTAGACGCTGAATGAAAGACTTCGTGTTACATGTGGTTCCAGTCTGATAAAGCTTGTAAGCGAAACATTGTCTTTTGGTTTGATTATCAGATGGGTCATACGTGATTATCAGCTTGTCTTTTAAAATTGAACTCGGGTTTACTTCACATTGGAAATCCTACTTATACTCCTAGCATCTGACTGAAAGATTGAAATCTTCAAAACCCCTTTCTGTTTGAATAATTTCCAATATTCCGATGTAAGAATTAGGATCAATTTGATTAACGATTACTTTACTGGATTCCAAATTGCCATAAAGGGAATCCTTATACAACAGAAGATACATCGCTGGTTCCGTAGTGCTCTACCAAGCCTCTATCCTTACTGACTAAGAAAACTACTAAGCTGTTAAAGAGTCACTTCAAGAGATATTCTGTTTCGCCACTCCGTAGTTCCAGAAGGTGGTGGTCAATGCAGGACCATGGTGGATTCTCAATAACTCTAAAAGAGCCTTATAGAAAACTATGTTCAAGTACGACAGGAGATTTTTCTAACAATTTGCACTGCATAAAACATATGATTTTCCACACTTATGAACAACAATTCTCTACGATAAATTAAAATCTAGGCTAGTTTTCAGATAATTGATAAGTGCTTTTTGAACAAAAACGGCATCTTCGGCGAAAAAATAGAAGTTTCTGGTCATTGAGGAAAGCGGCGAAGAGATGACGATGTATTTTGTCTAGAACCCTCTAGATTGCCAGAGAGAGTACAAGATATAGTACTGCTGAAGAAGATAAGTTGAGAGCATGCATTGGGTTCTATATAGATAATATTTAAGTAGTCTTGTGGAGACCCATTCTATCACTTAACAATACTGTTGGGTATGGTCCCTATGGGTCGTAGTGACAATTGTTGCCCGCCTGTGATTGGCAGACACTGTCTCGTATTAAAGTCGAGAATGGAGCGACTGCAGTATGAGAAGCACAGAATTTGTTCAGAAACTGTTAGGGATAAAACAAAACTTGCCGTGTCCTTCAATCCTTACTTATAGGTAATAGAGAGATATTAGAACGATGTCTTATCAATTAAACAATCATAATTTTCACCAATTATGTCCATCTGTGATATCTGCCTGACGGGCGAACTTGAAATAAAGGAACAGCTACAGAATCTGACAGATGCGTTCATTTTGGATATTTTTACTAATACTTAGACTCTAATGTGACTGACAACTGACATTATAAACTGATAAACGTGATGACTTTGATTTTGCAATTGTCAACCTTTCCTTTTTTGTGGTGTGAATGTATCCACTATCAACTGCTTTATGCGTGTGTATGTTTCTGAGTTGACATTCGATACGCCAGGGGCATGCCATGCGTATGGATGATTTTTTAAAGGTCGAGGCCTAAACTAACTAACCAAAAAGTTGATGTTGCTATGGGTTGATAGCCACGAAATCTCGTATTAACCGTCATCATAATTCGTCGCAATTCTAACGTTCGCTATAGTCATGACTTGTTTGCGATTACAAAAGTATCACTAAGTCATACGCGTTGACTGATTTGTTTTCATAACCATTGTGATTAAGATCTGTCATTTTCATACTAGATTGGACGAGCCGGGTAACGTTCTCCGTTTACATTTGTTTCGACTACAGGCATCAACGGCGGGTGTGACCGGCTAGAGCGAGGATGCTCTACCTCCGCACATTTCGGGCACCTGATCTGCCGTTCGCTTTCGTGAAGCGTCCGTGTTGCCTACCTCGATTGTTTATGTGTTTTTTGTTGAGCTAGTGATGTATTGCGTTTTCATGACTTGTTGCTGGGGGTACTTCGCCTATTTTATAATCCTAAACGTAAAAATAACGAAACAGCGAATCGTAACCTAATAAGTCCTAAAGCGTAAAGATAACGAACAGTGATCAACCTCGAAATAAGTCCTAAACGTAAAGGTAAAATGACAAACAGCGATCAACCCTCAATAAGTCCTACGTAAAAGGTAAAGGATACTGAAACATTAGAATCACCGTCATAAGTCGATCCTAAACGTAAAGGATAAAATAACAAACAGCGATCAACCTCATAAGTCCTAACGTAAAGGTAAGAATACACGAACATTGATCAACCTCGAATACAGTCTAAACGTAAAGATAACGACAGCTGATCAACTCATAGTCCTGAACGTAAAGATAACGAACAGATGATCACCTGCATACAGTCCTAAACGTAAAGGTAAAAACTATACAAACAGTGATCAACCTCATCAGTTCCTAACATAACAGATAACGAACAGGTGATCAACCTCATCAGTCCTAAACGTAAAGATAAAAACAGAGGATCAGCCTCATAGTCTAAACGTAAGGTAAAGATAACCGAACAAGTGATCAACTCATAAGTCTAACGTAGGTAAAAATAAACGAAACAGTGATCAACCTCAATTAAGTCCTAAACGTAAAGGCAAACAAAGATAGCAAAGCAGCGATCAATACATTTTGTTATGCGCCCCCGCTGTTAGCGATAAGTTATATGTTTTTAAAAATGCTGTCTTGTTAAGCGATAAGTAAAATTTCTTGATGGTGTTTTTTTCCCCCCCCTTTTTAGCGATATAGATTTCTTTTGATGGTGTCTTTAGTGATATAGATTCCTTTTTATGGTGTCGTTTTAGTGATATAGAATTTTTTGATGATGCTCTGTTTGCGAATATAAGTATAATTAGTAAATTAGAAAATTTCAGTATAATGGTAAAATTAGAAATTCATTCAAATTAAGGATTATCCTCCCTCAGGCAAGAAAAATAGCTTGATCCTTGAAGTATTTGGCCCCCAATTCTTTTGGCATCTACACTGATTTCACTTTTTAGAGAGTTTACGTTTCAATTAAATTAGGTTTCCACATTTCGGTTTGAGCATCACTGAAAGACATAATTATGTCGAAATTGCCGCATTCTGGTGTGCATAAAAATTGGTACCTGTCAAATGGATTTATATAGATTCTTTTGATGCTGCTGTTAACGATAAGTATAGCTTTTTCTATTGCCTGTTATGTTTAGTGATAAGTATTATTTTTTTTCGCCAATTGCTGCCCGCTGTTCGCGATAAATATGTTTATGCTTGCCCCTGTTATGCAATTAATTCATTTCTTATTTTGACTGCTGCTCTATCACCGAATAGATTGTTATAATATGGTGTTCGTGTTACGCTATAAAGCATTATAGATCTTTTAATGCTGTTTGTTAGCGATTCCAAAATAGATTATTTTCATGCCGCCCTTTTTAAATGATAAGCACTAAGATTTTTTTTTTATGCTGCTATGTTAGCTAATAAGCATTATAGATATTTTAATGACTGCCTTCTGTTGCGCGAATGAAAAAAAGATTCTTTGATGCTGTCCTGTAAGCGGATAAGCCTAGATTTTTGTTTATAACCAGCCTTGTAAGCTATAATCATTGTTGTTTTGCTCGGACCTAGAATGTTGCGTCTTAACCATTGGTTGAAACGCGTCACGTGATGCCGTTAAATTTCTTTAGACGGGTGAGTAGCAAAATATGACGAGCAACATGGCGACGTTTACGTCTTTTTTTATCTAGTTAAGAGGCTAACTTGTTCGTCACACTAGTGCTGTCTATATTTGTCCTGCGGACAATAACAAGAACACTTATTAGGTTTGTTACTTTGACTGTCTACAGAAATTGTCGGGTCTGTTTCAGTCCATATAAGGCTCAGCTTTGCCTCGCCTTCTATGGATTTGAAACAACCACATATTTCTGTAGACAGTCAGTGACAAAACCTAATAAGATAATATAGATTTCTGTTATGTCTTGTTATGCTAAATTTTACTATTGGCTGTTCTGTTAATGATACGATAGATTTTTTTATTGCTTGCTTTGTAAGCGATATATGCAAATAGGGGTTTTATGCTGCTCTCAAGTTTAGCGATAGTCTGGATGTTTTTATGTTGCTTCTGTTAGCGATAAACTGTACGTTCTTTTGATGGCTGTCCTGTTGCGACTACAACTTACATTTTTATGCTGCTGTTAGTGATAAGTATAACCTCATGCATGGTGCTCTGTTAACCTTTAAATATGCTGCTCTGTTAGTCAATAAGTAACATGGTTTATATTCTTTTATGCTGCTTTATTTAAGCTGATACAAACACCCACCAACGCGACCTAATATTATGATTTCTTTTGATGCTGCCTTGTTACGCATCACGTCTAAGCTCTATTTTACGGTCCGGGTGTCTCCTAATCTCTTGTCCTACACCGTAATCAAGTTTTCTGTTTTTTTCATTGGATGGAGAGTTTTTTTCGTAACCCAACCTCAAGAAAAATTATCAACGAAGTTTAAGGTACGAATGAATCGTGAAAGGTAAAGTAAAACTTTTCACATACTAAATTGTATGTAGCAAAACTAAATACAAATTGCACTGCTGAAATACACTAAAAATAATTAATGATGACATTAATTACTTGAACTGTTGAGCAGATGCTGAAGAGTAAGAAGCCGTAGTATCATTGGGTTGACCGCGGAATTTAGCGTGCACAGACTTTGCAATGAAAAAGACTCTTATATAAGTGCATCTCCCCGTCATGAAGAAGAGTACGTGTACATCCAGGAGAGTTACAATATCATATAGGGTTGTACCAAGCAGACACTAGTATAGCTGAAAAGAAGAAGAATGAAGGATTGAAAAATTCAGTGAGGGATTAAAGCAGCCACTTACACAAAGACTTCCGGGACTTTTCTTCAACTTTAGTGTATGTTAATCATAGAAGAAAGCGTACACTACGGGTGGTTCAAAGCATGAACACCATTTGTTATGAGAAGAGCCTCTTACTGTCTATTTATCACACTCATCAGGAATAAGTCTCGTAGCAAATAAGACGTAAACATAAAAGCGATTGTCAGGATTGTCTAGGAATTGTCGCATGGATCAGTCTTATACATGTTTGTAAGACTCCAAAGTGCGATGGTACCAAAAGTCGATGGTCGCCCAGAGGTGCGATTGGTCGCCCCAAAGTGCGATGGTCTGCGCAAAACCACCGATGGTCTGACACGCCAAAGTGCGATGGTTCTCCATCATGCCCAAAGTGCCGATGGTTGACACGTCAAAGTGCGATGGTCCTTATATCATCCCGGCGCGAAAAGCTTGAAAAACTGATACAAAGTAGCATCAGAGAGTAATAGAGAGTGCCTGAGATCTCTCATGATCGCTCGATTCTCCTTTTTCTTCCAAGTTTATCTCTTGCAAAAATATTCGTCAGGAGCAAGCTGACCGTTAGATTTTTCTTCGTGAATTGAGTCATGACACTGACGTCAAAAACTGTTCCAACATCCCTCGGACTTTGGCTGTTAGACCATCGCCTTTGGAAGTAAGTGTAGACCATCGCACTTTGGGGGCGACCAATTCGCTTTGGGGACATCATCGCACTTTGGAGGTCTTCACACATTTCATGTATCTTCGTGCATGAGTAGCGGTCTACCGAAAAATATATCCGATTTTACCTTTAAAAACCGATTTGTTGCGTATTAGAGATTGTATTTATAAATAAAGATAAAGGACGGAAGATCAAAGTTTTAATTCAAGAAATCATGGGCATCCCAGGGGATGAAAATAAAAGAAGAAGCTAGCTTACGCAATCAATGTCAACAAATTATAACCGGTAGTGAAATTGAAAGAAAATAAATCAAACCCTTGGAATATTTCAGAGGGCGGGATGAGGTGCTTCTTTAAAGAAGGAGTAATATAATAATATATACGGTATCAATTTGTGATGCACCAGAATGCGCCATTTCGACACATTATGTCTCTTCAGTGATTGCTCAACCGAAATGTTGGAATCCGGAAACATGAAAGTAAACTCTGTAAAAAGTGATTTAATGTTGTACCAAAAAGAATGGGGCCAAAACTTCGAAGAAATCAAGAGCCTTATGCCTGAGGGGAGATAATCCTTAATTTTGCGATATATTAATCATGAACCAATGGGCCACAGAAGAATTTGGATAATTTACGTGAACGTTTGCCTAATAGAGTGTATTGCCACATTGATGGGGCAGTTTCTAAACAAGCATCTATCTGAGCTCTCATATGAACATTGAGCTTTCAACGAACACCAATTCGTTTTTTCTAATACGATGATATATGATACAAATGCAGCCACATAAATAGTCATTAAATTCTTAGTCCATGTTTGATGGGAGAACTTTTGTCCCTCTTTTTAACTCTTGCCTAAAGTTGCAATGGATGGCACGGACTGAATAGTTTATAAAGTGGGGTCCTACTACGTCGGTGACAGTCCCATATCATACTTGTGCAGTATATGTACATGTACTGTATCTATACTGTACAATGTACGTCAGTGTTTCCTGTCCATTCGAATATATCATGGATTCGTTTTGTAAATCAGAATCCAGTTGCTATTATCATTAATACATGTATTAAGGTAGCCCACTAACATTAAAGCTTGTATCTTTTATAAACACAGTCACAAGATGGCGATTTTTGAAAATAGTTTTAATGGAACTAGCTTGTTTCGATCAATGTGATTGGTATAACTTCATAGGTCCAGGTAGGTAAGGCATCGGTTTGGATAAACACCGCAGGTCCCGAGTTCGAACATCCCGCCAAGGAGTTTTTTCATATTTACTGCGAGAAATTTTTTTGAAAAATAATGGTTGTTTTTTTTTTTTGGTTTAAAATTTCATATTTTCACCTTTTCACATGCATAAGTATTATATATCATCATATAATTCATATTAAATCATATCGCGCTGTTTTGAGAAACATTTCCAGATGTAGTGGGCCACCTTAAGTGCTATATTTGCTTACTTACAGTATAGTATCTCTTCTTTAAAATAACAGGTTCACGTGTTAAGAATTCAAAAACCAGCATGTGGCACAATGCTACCTGGAATGAATGGAACGAATGTCAAAAAGAGAAGAATATTCCTACCTACCAAGTGTTATGACAGATATTATTTTGATGGTTCTCATTTTGGTTTGAAGAATATGGTTGTGCTCCAATTGAAATCAGTGGGCAGACGTATGTCGTCTTAGAGGAAATATGGCCTTTTTCCGTGCATGTCTAGGGTATTCCGGATCTGCAACAGCTATAGAAATTGTTATGCATTAAAGCAAAACTGTTTATATCTACAATAACAATTTAAGTTTACCAAATGACCTATTGCATGTGGGAGTCCAAATGCGTCCTGATGTGGTTTTGTCAGTAACCATTGTTAGGCAGACCGTTTTTTCACCCACTGATTGTACTAACGGTACTGTTCCGTTTACCTGATCAAAGACTATCGGGGCTCACGGCAAGGGGGTGTGACCGGTCAAACAAGACGGAATGCTTAACTCCTCCTAGGAGCACCTGAATCCCACGGTCTAGGTGTGTCCAGGGGTCCGTGATTGCCCAACTCTTGTTTTTGTATTATATTTAGGACTTACGAGTTGATTCACTGTGTCGTTATCTTTGCCCTTTTTACAGTAAATGTATTGTTACTTGTTAGAAATTTGATTAATTCTAGTAATTTATGTAAGCGAGGATGATGAGAGACAACATGACTAATGGATATAAAAGGAGTGGGGTTGCTATGGCGGAAAGTTCTCTTTCCCATATACGGTTTTCCGTCCGGGTTTAATTTTAAGATCTAGACAAAACGCGAAGTACAATCTAATTTTATTCTTCTCTATGCGCGCCGAGTGAAAAGTGAAAGTCGTGTTTCGTCTCGTAGCTATTGCTGGTGACGTGGTGTGACAGGAGGCGTTGGCCGGAATTAACAAACGGGATTCATGTTGTTTAGTGATAAATGCAGACACCTTTTATGATACGCAGCTATATACTTACCACGCAGGTTCATGTGATTTTAGCCCTATTACACGATACTGAGGTTTTTCAGATCTGAACTCTCGCACATCTCACAATCAATACTGTGTAAATAGGACAATATCATAAAGACAATATGAAGTCAGATTGGAGTCAGATCAATCAGGTTTTTCCAACTATCTGTTGGGATTCCTGGCCACAGGGGATCATAAAATTGTGCCCCTTTATTAGCTGACCTGTTTTTATTATTGTTATGGAGAGGCAGACCTTCATTCAAAAGCTTTCTACATGAAAAGAAGAAAATCTCTAGCGATAGCCCTTTAATTCCGACCATTTCGATATTTTGACGAGTTTTTCTATTAATAATATTTTCATGCATATGTCGAATTCATTATATATTCTCAACGATACTGAAATAACGACTATCACACGAGTCTTCAAATCCTGCTTTGTACTTGAATATCTTATTGAACATAGAATGAACGGCGAACTAACAACTCAACTTTCATGAGCAACGGATGATTTCAGTTTCTCCGTCGTCAAACTTTCATACTTATGTAGCAATATTCCATCATCAATAATGCATATGGTGGTCTATATATAAGTCATATACGGACCAATTTTTATGCACCAGAATGCGCTTTCGAGACAAAATTATGTTCTTCAGTGATGCACTCAACCGAATGTTTGGAATCCGAAACATGAAAGTAAAACTTTAATAAAAGTGATTCAATGTAGTCAAAAAGATTGGGGCCAAAAACTTCGAAATGGAGGAATCAGAGTAGCCTGAGGGAGATGATCTTGAATTTTGATATGAATTTCTAATTTTACCACTGCATTAAATCTATATCATATCTCTTCAAATTATTCGATATGCAGAGCTTTGCTCTGCGCCATGAACAGCTCTCTTTGATCGAGGGAAGGCTACTTACAAAAGAAGTTGTTGTTGCCGGGTTTTAACGGTCACGTTTAAAGACACCTACTTTATTTTCGCGAAGTGCGTTTTAATATGCACACCGATGCATAATATCCTTTCCAGGAATGGTTTTTAATTGCTTATAATTGTCAAAATACATCTAGAAAATTACATGACGCCCTCTTCTAGTATTAATTAAAGACTTTGTCTCAATAAACTTCAACAAAACAAAATCAAAGAGTGAAAAATTACCAACGTAATAATTTTGGTTTTGCGGGACACCTTCCAAACGATGATGGCGATGGGTGACGTAACATCCGCCAATACCAGGGAGGGATGACCACTGGAACACAAAGATGACCACGAAGTTACAACCTGGAAATCAATAACATAAATTCAAAGGCTATTATTCAGTTTGAATAACTGTGGAAATCATTTTAATTCGTGGGGGCCAATTTTTGTTCGTGGTCACCAAAGTTGTTGATTCGTGGGACACGTAATTCGTGGGTAATTGATAAATAATGGAACGAGCAAAATTGTTTTATATAAAGAATAAAAAGGAATAAAACATGTTTTGTGGGACGTTAAATTCGGTGGGTAAAAGTTGACCACGAAATCCACGAAACATTGGTCCCCAACGAACAATGATGATTCACAGTATGGCAATTTTACAAAAGGAAAGTAGTTTATTTGGATAAGGTAAAGGTTACCCAGAACATATAGAATTCCGGCTGGGTATCTAACACGGAACCGGAAGCTCACGCTTACGAACAGGAGCCCGATTAATAAATGCAGAAGTCAAGGTAGTTGTGATATTCTCTCTCATAAAGACAAATACTGTGTTAAAACATTTACTATGATCATTCAATGACTGATCATGCATTCCGGACAAATGCAAGACAGGAAAAAGTGCATATTTATTTAACAGTTTGAATTTTGTTTTTTTTGCCGACATTTAACTTAATAATGGGCTTATAGTGAATGGATATGCAACAAGCATACTTCAAAGCAAAAATAACTCTGAACCTTTGCAACCTTATATCAAAAGGCTGAACTCAAACCATTCATGCAATGTGTGCGTAACCAACACAATGCATGGGCGTAGGAGCCGGGGGGGGGGGGGGGGGTCATGGGGGGTGCAAGTGGGAGGGGGGGCAACAGTTATTTTTTGTCAAGTAACTTTTTTCTACATGAAGAACATAATTTTTAAATTTGCACCCCCCCCCCCCACTTTCAGTGATTTTGGTAAGAGGTTTGTCACCCCCTCCCCACAGTTCAATGTTCGAATGACCTTTTTTTTGTTGACAGTCCCCCCCCCCCCACTTTCTGTGATTTGTTTTAAGTTTGGTTTCCCCACTTTCAAAATCAGTCCCCTACGCCTCTGCAATGTTAGCGTACATGGTACCAAAAACTGGATACGACCGAACGGCGGGCATCCGTTTTTCGTGTGTGTTAGGATACCCGGTGTGAACTATTGACCGGTCGCTGCGGCTCCAGTGGTAGAGCTCTTCAGCCTCGTGACTCGGAAGATCATACGCACGAGTCCCGTGTTTAATCAACCGGCCAACAATCAAACCTAAGACGTTTAAAAATAGTAACAAGCGATTGCTCCTTCGCCAAAGAGCTCAGCATTTAGAAGTGAGATACCGGGTCTTTCGGATATGTTTTTAAAAAGCGGAAGGTCCCGTGTGCCCAAGCAGGTGTGTCACGCAAAGAACTCTCCATTGCTAAAGCATGGTGCTAGCGTAGGTTCTAAATTTGCAGATCTATTCACTGGCAATGGTGACGTCTCAATATGCAGTGAATATTCTCTACGGGTGAAAACAAAAAAATCAATAAGTCAAATTCGAAATGTAATGCGTATATACCAGTATTAAAATTGTATGGATTTACGAAAAACAAATGAAATTCCTGTTCAAAATGGTTAAATTTCGGGAAATTTGGAGTCACTTTAATCAGATTTTAATAAAAATATGTTTGCCAACACTACAAATGTTATAGTCGATGCCTTCAAATGTCTCTGAGAAAATATTCCTCAAAATCCATACAGTCCTTTTCTTGCAAGGGGTGGGGGCTTCCACTGCTGACCACTTGCCGCTACAACCCACTTGAATAAGTCCCTGGCTACGCCTTGACTGCCCCCTCCCTCGCCCCCCCCCTTCGTTTATTCACGAAGCTTAGCATGAAGTTCTCGCAGCATCCCCACTCCTGACGAAAAACTACTTGTCATAAACCAGGCGAAGACCACGTCCCGTCCGTAATGAACACAAAGTCCCAGTGATCCGCAGAAGACTCTACATAAAGCAAGGTATCCGCCAAACACCAGAGTCACTAACGCTCCACCAAAATTGTAACGTTGCAGCGGTCACCAATGCCAAGTGCTGACCACGCTCGACCTTGCTTAGCTCAATCAAGAAAAACTCTACGCATTGTGAGATAAAGGCTAGTCACTACGGCAGGCAGTACAAGTTTTCCTTATAAACACTGTCTGCTCACCTACTACAAACCCCGCCCACTTTCCATTTTTTTTGAATATCGAAACCTATTTTGAAATAAAAGTTATGGATTGTAAGAGTGCATTTAAAAATAACCTACGATGGACTAATTCATAAAGAGTGGAAAGTTTATTTTAGCGGTTTTTAGGGTCCCTTTCGGAATTACCTACGCGCAGATCGGCGAATCCATAGGCGGGCCTAAGCGTACCCGGCTCGAAATATGCTCAAACTGGCAACAACTAAGAATCCTATTTTCAATAAGAATATTTTTCACCGCAGTTTTACTTTCTTAGAACCATCAGTGCAGCGCCTCCATACTTCTGCTAAAATGTTTATTATTCTCATAAGCTAAAAGTATGCCCTAAATGTGCTCCCTTAAGTAGCAATAATCTGTATCTTTACGGAAAATTATATCTTTGGATTTTTTTTTCTATGCATACACTGTACATCTAATAAAGTTGCTTTTTTACGTAATTACACATTGAAACAAAAGATAAGAAGAACAAAGCACTTTGTTTTCTAATTATTTATGAATTACAACACTATGAAAAACAACAAAGTCGCCTGAGATGTAGGCACTGCGCAGTAATGTATATATTGTTTTGCGTGTATACACATGGCGCCCTTTTTCTTTGTGAACAATAGTATACGTATTTAACGACATACATCATAAGTATATATCATATATTTTATTGCATTTAAGTTACAAACGTTGAATATAAGCCTTTTACTACAAACATTTCAAGCGTGATTTTTGAATTCCTACTTCCATATAAGGAGAAATCGCGCACTATGAGTTTCTTTTTCCATTTTAGAACTGCACGTTGTAGAACGTCGTCTTTTTAGGCTTATTTCTCGCTGGGTTGTTACATTTTTCACCGGTAGATTCGTGGTTCACATTTTTTACCGTTTGTATATCATTTGATTCCTTAAAAGAAATCACAGTGTAATAAATCAAAAGATACAGATTATGCTACTTTTAACTGATGCAATTTATCCAAATTATGAGTAGAATGAGACAACTGCACCACCTAACATAAATGTTAAAAGTGTTATAGTTTACAAGTTAGACTTAACGATGTTGAGTCAGCGAGCTTTGAGAACAACTGCGCCAGGACGCCTAATCACTAAGTATTTACTGGTTTCAATACTGAACTCCATCGGGTGCAAACACATTACATATTTACAACGGAACCGGGTCAGTTTAACAAAAATTGTGTCAAATTCAGATTTTTGAAAGGGTTTTTGTAAGGGACAAATATTTTTGTGGTGCGGAAGATTGATTATGAAAAAGCATGATTTTTGGAGTTTTTAATTTCATTCCGGTATAACCTTTATTTGTATACCCCTATTCGTATTTACAGTTTTAAAATTATAATTTATACAATGTAGGATGAAGACTTGGAACTTAGTTCACAATATTTTGGTTATTTATTAATTTTGTTGAGGTATTTTTTCCAAACATGAATACATATCTCTTTAAAAATTTCTCCGAAATTCTGTGGCCAAAATCGTACTTTTGGCAATATTTTGGAAAATTTGACGAAATCCTCTACTTCTTCAAGAGTCCCATTTTAATTTTGAGAACAAGACTTCTGAATATTACGTGAATTTTAAGAAATTGACATCGACTTCTAAAATGTATTTTTTTGAACTCTGAATTCGACTATCATGAGTTTTTCCATATATCAAGGCAAAAAATTCCATTATTTATTTTCACGATTAACAAGTATTAAATCTTTTTTTTTAATATCTTGTATTGTAAAGAAGACATTATTAAGTATCTATTCATGCAATTGATTGATTTGTATTCCTGTATGTTTAGTTTACACACAAGACGAATGGAGTCCAAAATTGAATAACTTCAGTGAAGTGTTAAAGTGCAATAGGTGTCATGTTTAAAACACTGTAGCTCGAAAACAAACATGAATACCCAAATTTTTCTTTTAATTTCCCGATTCTCTTTCACTGTAGAAATCAAAAATACACTTCCCAAAAAATTGACTCACTTTAAACCTCACCCTAGAAACCTCTTTAATTCATTCCATTCCATCCCATTCCATTCGTCTCTCTGAACAGCATGGTAGAGAAAGAATTCCTTAATTCGTAGTCAGTGGCCATGTTAAATAACCCTCTGTATTGTTTCATTGTACTGATAAATGACTGGGCCCATTACTCCCAGAGCACACAGGCGAGCGCCCAGAAGCCAAAACACCGAGCTGTAGACTTCCTTCCTGAAGAGAAAAAAGGAGTTTATATGTACATCTTCTGTTTTATTACTGTAAAGGGGCATGGGCGTAGAGCAGGGGGGGGGGCATGTGCCCCCCATTTCAATAGGGGGGGCAAAAGTAGTTTGCCCCCCCCCCCATTTTTTTTTTTTTGCTTGTCACATAAATTTGAGTGCCGCCCCCCCCCCCACTTTCAGTAATAGAGGTTTGCCCCCCCCCTCCCCCTTTCAATGTTCAAATACCGTATATACGGGTTTTTTCGCGATAATCTAATTTTCGCTTTTATTTGCGAGTATTTTTGAATCGTAAACAATTGAATCGCATAAAATTTACACCAACTGTGTTCCATATCGTACGCGATCGAAAAATAAGACAGTGAGTAGATACTCATCACCTCGGGTGTAGTACTAATTACATGTACCAAAGAATCGCAAACAAAGGAACGCGCAAATAAAAAATAGCAGGTTGTTTCGGGGCAGATTCCGCAAAATTTGTGATACGCAAAAAAAAAAACCGTTATTAAGCGTACCTTCTTTTTGTTTGGCTTGTCACATAATTTGAAGTTTGCCCTCCTCCTTCAAAATCAGTCCTACGAGGCCTCTGAGGGGGAAATATTCGCGAGGTTTTATTTTCACTGTATTTGCGAATACATTAACGATCGCAAAAATAAAACTCGCGAAGCACTGTTCAATGTATTTGGGGGTATGATTCTAATCAGTCTCTTTACTTTCCGCAAATTATCCATCGTAAATACCGAAAGAATAAATCACGAAATTTACACCGCGAAATTAAAGCTTTACAGTAATAACTTACTCGTATAGTGCTGCACAAGAATGCCACAATACTCACCCATTGATTGTAGGCTTCTTACGGGTAGGCAACGACAAGAGCGATCAATGCTTAGAGCTATCATGATGAAATTGGATCCAAAGAAAACATGCTGTATAATACAGAATGTCATTTATTCAGTAAAACCAATGGATGTTCCCGAGGTGATGTACACCATCGAGTGTTGATAAACTGTTCTACTTGTAGCGCCCAGATGTTTTGTACTTGTAAGCAAATCTTATGATCGCAAGCTTACACTGTATTAATAATGCGTTTGCAAGATCTTTGACACTTCGATGGCTGTACATGCACCTCGGGGAACATCCATTGGTTTTACTGAAAATGAACATTCTTGTATTATAAGATGTTTGTCGGTCTTTGGATCAATTTATCATGATAGCTCTAAGCCTCTTCGTCGTTGCCTACCCAGTAAGAAGCCTACAATCAATGGGTGAGTATTGTGGCATTCTTG
>CAJDSM010044837.1:2248-17928 GCA_903981925.1 Ostrea lurida
CAACAGTGTTGAAACTCTCTGTAACATTAACATGTTGGTCAGTATGTGACATTTTGTTAGAATCTATGTTTTCATCAGACATTTTGTTTTATACTACAGCTGAACAAACGATATTGCATGAGATGTGCTGAACAGGATATTAATTACAGATTTAATAGACTTTACGTGTGCATATTGTGATATGCCGAAGTATTATCCAAGTCTTTAATAGGCTTATGTGCATTTTGTGTATGTCAATTAATTACATTGTATGTGTATGGTTTGTTTAAAAAACATTTTGTTTACAATTAAAGACTCCTGTGCATCATCTACTTTCAGGATATTGCTTCATACAGGGACAGTGTATCAAAGAAAATCAAGGAAATTTAACATATCCATGTCAAATTTGCAATGTTACAAACAGTCGACATTATTGGTCTTCAAATCCTGGTAAAAATGAGAAATGTGTTTTTAATTGTGCTATTCCTCAAATTTGTCCTCCTTCAATTATCGTTTGGATTTTAAGGATTGTAATTATGTATCTAACTTTAATGTGATGGTTATTTTGGTTGTTCTGTTTCAGAATTTTGCAACATAGATGGGTTATGTTTTTCTCACGGTCAACAGAATAGCACAAACGCCTGCTCCTATTGCAATATTTCACTCGCCACAGATACATGGTCTTCAACGCCAGGTAACATGTCAACATGTCAGGTTTATTCATTACATGTCTTGGTAGGTATATTTTTACCGTTAACCATTAAATGACTCAAATAACACATTCAAACTGTTGTAGCTGAACAAGTACTTCTTTGCAATCATTTTTAAGATATCATTTATGCTTCATTTGCTTTCTAATTCTAGGTTATTGTGTAATCGACGGAATTTGTGTGGAACATGGCAGCAATCAAACAATCAAGGAGTGTCAAATTTGTGATGCTTACTCCAACACCAGCAACTGGCAACTGAAAGATGGTAACTTGTCTAACCATATGATTACTATATCCAACCATCATCTGTATCGTATCTTCGTCTCTATTGTGCATATTCCTAGACAGTATTATATATCCCTAATCTGAAAAAGTACAGATAAGCAAGATTGACCAATCTCACAAATTGAAGTAAGAAAACAAAATGATGAATAGTGCAAGCACGATATCAATGGTTCGATTATGTAACTGAGAGGAGCAATGATGAAAAGTTTAAGATAACGAACACAGATCAATCTCAATTGTTCCAAACGGAATACAAACTACGAATTGCAGAATTATGAACCCCTGAATAAACCAGATTTCCAAAAATGTTGCTAGAGGGAGTAAGCATCCCCTCTCGACCGTCCAAGTCCGCAATTAGTCATTTGTCTTGATCTATGTTAGTGGAGTGATCCGTAATCTAAATTGAGAAAGAACAGTCTGGCATTCTACAGAATATTTGTAAACTAAATCTTTATAAACATATAATTTGCACAAAAATCTTACTTTCAACGACGTTGTTGAAATTCTTCCAGCAGCATCAGTAGCCTGCGCGATTTAAAAACTTATCATACGTGGAACTAATTCTCTTGTGTCAAATCAGTTCAGACACATGCTAACCCCTGCATTTTATATCAAATCGTTACCGGTATCTTTAATAAGGAGTTGATCTTACAATACAGATATATGGGCTGTAAATATAACATTTCTTCTTTCAGGATATTGTTTTATACAGGAACGGTGTTTTAAATCGAATGAAGCAAATACGAAACATCCATGTCAGATATGCAATATTACACACAGTCCATATCTCTGGTCTTTAAATCCAGGTAAATTTCAGGAATAATAAGATTGAAAATAATGTCCCACATGCATTTACATGTATGGCCAATGATATGTGGTTTTATGTGTTAACCTTTCTACATTGAACTTCCTAGGTAAAATAATTATACTTCTATTCTAGGATATTGCATGATTGATGGGCTGTGTGTTTCCAATAGCCAAGCAAATGAATCAAATGCTTGTTTTTATTGCAACGCTTCGCTAAGCAAAGCGGCATGGTCTTTTAGTTATCGTGATGGTGATAATGATTTTTGGCCATTATAGACGTCCAATCTCTCTCTCTTTCTCTCTCTCTCTCTCTTTCTCTCTCTCAATTTTTGCAACTACACTAAGCATTCAATCAATGATATTATGTCATCGCATTTTAGAGTACTGTTTTATCGACGGTGTACGTGTGGAACATGGGCTTAATGAAACAAGCAAGGAGTGTCACATTTGTGATGCTTACTATAACATCACCAGCTAGCAATTAAAAGATGGTGACCAATTATTTTGTTATTGTTGTCATTTTAATCAACGCTTTTCTACTGATATTTTTATTCCAACTCTATTTTCAGGATTTTGCATGATAGAGGGCCAGTGTCTGAAAGATTCCGAAAAGAATTTAACAGATCCTTGCGAGATATGTAATGTAACATCACGAAAAGATGGGTGGTCTACAAATATAGGTAAATTATGTCACATGTATTTCTATATTAAAGATATGGTTGGCTTGGCCATCCTTTGTTCCTTTCTGTAAATATGACGGATGAATTTGAGTTAACGTAATTATACTGGAATCCAAACCTTCACAGAATCCCTTACAAAGTTCTAGTACACGTTTTACCGAGCTCCTATCTTTGTTCACCATTAACAATATTTTCGTCGTGGTTGGTGAACAGGTCTTCTTTCATTTATCTAATGATACTCATAATTTTCGTTTATATGTTGATTTATTATATCCCAACAAACTCAAACTAAAACACCACATTGATTTAAACTTAAATCTCTTATTGAAGATACACATAAACAGCAAATTAACAACTCAACTGGAATGATTCCAGCTCCTCAATCATTAACTTCCCAAATTTCCATCATCACCTGTGTACGGTGTGCATGTCTTTTAACAGATACATGTATGATACACAAGAGCTTGTTCTTTGTGTGTTAAGTTTCTAAACCGAGACAGGCCACTGACAACAAGTTGATGCTGCAGGAGTTTCAACAATTCACAAATTTTACAGCCGTTATAACAATTGAATTGTCCATACATCCTTGCCTTGTCCTTCAACCTTACATATAGGTATATATTTTCACAATTATGTTCATTTGATATATCATGACGAACTCGAAATAAAGGACAATGCCGAATCTGACAGACCTGCTTCATATTTGAATATATGATTTTTGAACTTTGATTACGTTTAACACATTGTTTACTTCGCAATTTTCATTCCATTTGTTATGCTATTCTTTGAATACCAACTACTCATTTTACCTGATCAGTGGAACCGGTCTACAGAGGATGGTTACTCCTCCTAAGCAAATGATACCACCTCTGATATATTCATATTTGCCCAGCTCTTAATTTGTGTACCTTATATGACCTTATATGACTTAAGATTGATCACTGTTTGTTATCTTTTCGTTTTCTATTCATAGAGAGGTCAATAAAATAAATCCCATTACTTTCATTCTGAATGTAGTAGCAGTGCCCCGGAACAAGTCCTTTGGAAATGCACTGATTGTTTGTTGTTTTTTTTCATACAAAATACGAAACCCAAGAACAGCCATATTAGATTAGTTTTATACAACAATTACAGTATGGGAGATGCTACACCTTATGAAATATCAAAACATATTATTTTTACTCCCTCATTTTGATATGTATAAACAACACTTACATGCAAAATACGAGGGATCAAAATTGAAAATATACAAATATTTTGGTTAGATTGCCTGACCACAACTGAGAGCACAACAGAGTCAAGCACTCATAGTATCATGGATTCAATCACCAGCACAACAATAGAGACGAGTACAAGTACAGAGGCACCCACAACAATCACAACAATGGTACCAAGTACAGAAGAACGCAAAGAAACCGCCGCAATGGACACAACCACTACAAAGGGGCCAAGTACAGATTCACCCACAACAACAGCGGCAATGGACACAACCACTAAATCCTCCACAATGGAGCCAAGTACAGAGGCACTCACGACAACGACAATAGTGAACACAATCACTACATCTACAGCCACAGCAATAGACACGACCACAACATCTACTACAATGGAGCCGAGCAGCACAATAGGGACCACAACCGCAATGGATACTACTACCACCAGTGCAACACCAGAACCAAGCACCACCTCAACAGACTCCTCTACCACAAGTAAAACGGATTCCACCACTACCCCAACAACAACGGCACCTTACACCACTACCCCAACAACAACGACGCCTTACACCTCTACTCCAACTACAACACCTTACACCAGTACTCCAACTACAACGACACCTTACACCAGTACTCCAACAACAACGACACCTTACACCAGCGCTACCAGCACGACGGCAGAGACAGCTACCTTATCAACATGTAAGTACAAAATCTTGTACCTCTCTTCCTGTACATTATCTTTATAAAGATTTGAAAAAAAATGCAATCTAGTCAGTTTATCGTTGTGTTACAACTAAATACGAGGGCCGTTCAAAAAATACGTAGACTTTTGTCATAACTATTTTATTTAACGTCATATTATAACCAAATTTGGTAGATATCTTTTAACCATAAATCCAGTTAATTTTGATTAAAAACTTCCAATATGATTCCGACACATATAAAAGTTATTTCAGATTTAAAACTGTGAAAATGGGTCACGGAGCACGTTGGATTTGGTACTATACAAACAATACACTGTACAATGTGTAAAGTCATATCTCTGAAAAATTGCCACCAAAATGAAAAATAAATTAGATGCTTAAATCAAGAATTATTACCTCATTTCACGACTTAAATTTTGACACAATACATTGCTTGATTGAACGGAAATCGCTCATAGAGGTGCGGTAGTCCTCGTTAAAAATTGCAAAGAAAGCTGACGTCGCATGACGTTACGGAGCAGCGAGTAGCGATAGCATTTTTGTTGCCGTCAAGAAAACCCCGATACAAACTTTTAAATTTTCGAGAAAAAGTAGAAAATATGTTAAAAGATAGGCCTGCATTTCTTTTTAATGACATAGGGGTTTTTGAGAGGTAAAGACTCTGTTTAGAATGATTGGCGACCTAGGAGAGAGCAAATTATCAGTAAAAATCACGTCGAAAGACCTCATAACGTCATGGTTTTCCTATTGTAATTTAAGCAGAGTAACAAGGTAAAAAATTTAAAAGTTCGACGAACTTTAACTTATACTATTCGAACAGTTGTTAACCAACTTGATGCCAAGATACTATAGAGATGTTTTTAATGAGTTAGTAAGGCGCTACAGACTTTGAGTGAGATGTATAGAAGTTTTTATTTTGAGAAACTGTAAAATACATTATCGTGACGTTATGGTTATAACGTTATCGTTGCTCCGTGATGACAAACAATGCTGGTTTTAAATTTTAATAACATCAGTTCCATCTAATCAAAAAGCGATGAAAATTCACACATTAATAGAATAAATGTTTTAACATAAGAAAATGTGTTTGACTTTGAATTTCTTACAAATAATTTGAAAAAGAGAGGCATTTCTACGTATTTGAATGCCTTCGCTATTTGGCAAAAAATACAATTTTTTGACATTTTTCGGCATTTTATAAGTTATATTTTCCAAAACCTGTTTTCGCTACCAATTCAAAGTTCCATGGGTGACTGATCAACATTTTGACAATTATGTATAACTCCGATGTTGTGTCTGACCCATACAAATCATAATTATTACAATAGGTCCAATATCCAGTTTTATGGTTCAAGCTTGTATAAAATGGCGAAGTAAACAATGTGTTAAACGTAATCATAGTCCCAAAAAACATATATACAAAATCGAGTGTAACACCGACCTCCGACAAAAGCGAAGGTAGGATCAGGTACCATGGGGGAGTAAGCATCCTCTGCTGACCGGTCACACCCACCGTGAGCCTGTAGTCGAAACAAAGTAAACGGGGTTACCTGTCGTCAAATCTATTGCAAAATGACAGTCTAACAAACGGTATAAAACAGATCAGTCAACATATGACTTAGAGATAATTTTTAATCGCAAACAAAGTCATAATAGCCACCGTAGAATTTGCGAAATGAGGACTATAAACGAGATTCGTTACAACCCTGCAAAACAACATTTTTGTTAGTAGTTGGCCTCGCTTTAAAAACCATCATACGCATGGCATGTATGCATCACGTACTTATGGATGTGCAAAATTACAACTTCATAATTTTATTATAAGGAATATATAATGTACATCTCTATAAGGCTTGGTATTTGAATAACATGCAATGATTTACTTATTACACATTTTAAGCATCTGGCAAACTCAGTTATCTCTTGGCGACAGTACAGCTTGGATTATTTCGATAACAAAGTCCTTGTTACTTCCTTATTTAACCTTGTGGTATCTCGTTTTAACCCTTATTTGATGGTTCAAAACTAGGTTAAGTAATAGAACAGGACTTGATGTCAATGCTGATGATAATACCAACTATATTATGTAATATAATCGAAGTTAAAAGAAAGCATGTATGTCATATTACAACAACGATATGAGTTTTTACAATATTCATTCACTGCAAAGCATCAAAATGCACTGCTTAATCAAATGCATAATATCTGTCTTTTTTTTTTGGTTCCACTTGTTGATGGTAATAAAATTTTCTTTATCAAGCAGGTATGTCCTTTGTTTCTGTATCACGCTGAAATGCAAATAAAACTGTTTGAGTTAAATTCATTCTGAACATTTCTATGTACTATGTTACTAGCTTGAAATACGGATATGTATTTAATTGCAGTGGTAAAATTAGAAATTCATTTCAAAATTAAGGATTATCTCCCTCAGGCATAGCTCTGATCCTTAGAAGTTTTTGGCCCCAATCTTTTGGCACTACATTGATCACTTTTATAAAGTTTTACTTTCATGTTTCGGATTTCCAACATTTCGGTTTGAGCATCACTGAAGAGACATAATTTGTCGAAATGCGCATCTGGTGCATAAAAATTGGTACCGTATATGATTTATAATATCATTTACAGTGTGAACAGTTTGTATATCATTTACATATTGAGGTATAGCTTTGACGTTAAATAACGTGGAATAATTTGAATAAGTGGGGCTAATTCTCGTGAATGTCTTCCAGATATTTGTATTTTGTTTTGGAACGAAATTCTTGGGACAAAAGTACATACAAGATCCCCGAAAATGAGCCCCTACAAACTCAAATGTTTCCATAGTAAATGATTTCTTTCTATTAATATATTTCATGCTACTTCAGAATATCATCAATTCATTACATATTAATGCATTTTAATTATGCTTGTTGTGAACGAGAGAATGGAAGTTTTATGTGCTTTTTGTCTGTATGCTTTTTGTGTGTATATGTTAGTGTTTGTGAAATTTCAAAGAAATATATAATTTCTAAAGCAAATATAGAACATGAAATGATGCATTTGATAATTGCATTAAAGTCGTTTTAATAATGATATTGATATTATTCACAATATGTGGCATATAAATTATCTATTGTCATTTTCTAAGTTTGACTTTTATTATTGATGTGAATTATATGTTTTATAATCATTTATTTATAATTATATATTTTTGCCATTTAGGTTTTGGAAATCTTAACATTACCAATGTTTCTGTATCGATATCGTATCACAACATATCATGGAACACTCACACACATAATGATGGAGTAACAAACAGCACAACTCATACACCATCGATCAATTTGAAATGTGGTTTTGCCTCAATGTCTGAAGAAGGGCTTTACTATCAAATTGTGTGGTACATATACGATGGCAACAGAACACGCATACATAACGAAACAGTGAGTTCATCTGGCGACCCCTCAGTCGTCTCTTTGATATCTATCAACAGGACACTTGGATACGAGGTAAAAGTCCTAAATATACTATATGAAAAGTATAAAATGTTATCTTGATGAAAGAATATATCTTGGTACTTTGGTTTCACTGTTATTCGTAGAATACAAATTTTTGTTATGATTAGTACTGCGCAAATTAAGTCTTGAACGAAGTAAATTTTTCCATCTATATATAACTGCCACAAATGTTGACATATTAATGGTCGTAGTAACCTGAGTTCCCTATCGTGTGAATGCCTACGGTGATACGCGGCCTGTTTTGTAACACTCACTTCTTATGTTAGGCCATTAGGCTATAAGCACTACCGATTTATATGAATGGTTTGTTGTATTTGTTAGCATTCGCACTTAGGTAGGTCCTCAGTACTCGTAGCGTGTCGTGCAACGCGATTAAATGTGGTGGACCCTCGAATGAGACCGCAAATACCAAAGCCCTTGTCACGGCAGGTGTGACACGATAAAGATCCCTCCCTGTTCAAAGATCATAAACACCTAGCATAGACCTAACTTTTGCAGCTCTTCACCGGCAATGGTGACGTTTCCATATGAGTGAAAAATGTTCAAGCTGGTCGTTAAACAATATACAATAAATCAATGAAACTTTTGTATTAACACTTTCTCTACCATTACAGTTTAGACGATTTTGAAGACTAAATTAATGCATTTAAAATCAATTTAAACCTATATGTGCCACGATAGGGGTAGGCATATACCATATGATTTTGTTAGGAATTGGACAGGAGCAACTTTGCTAAACCATGTTAAACAATGCATTCCCGAAAAGACAATAATCATAAGACCGAAGGATAAGCCTTGGTTTGATTCTGCTTTGAGGAAAACAATCCGGCAGAGAAATCGAGCGAGGAAAAAAGTACATAATACAAAAAATAACTCGGATATTAATGAATTCAAAAAACTGCGAAACGAAGTTAACGGTATGAAAAAATAGCGATGGAAAACTATTTAAATAATATAGAAACAAATCTTATTGACGCAAGCTCTAAATTATACTGGAAACTTTTAAAGGATGTATTTAAAACTAAAACCCGTAGTGAAAAACCTCCGTTACAAGAATTTAATGAACAGGGCGACGCACGAATCATTTATAACGACTCTGATAAAGTTGAATCCTTGAACATTTATTTTGTATCAATTTCTTCTTTACTGAGCGATGAACCAACACTCCCTGATTTTACTTTATTTTGCAATGATGTACTCAATAGTTTTGAAATAGGTGAGCAAAACGTGTTTGACATCATTTCAATTCTCCCGGTAAACAAAGCAATAGGGCCAGATAATATTAGCCATAAAATGCTAAAGGCTTCTATTTTCAATATTACAAATCCTTAAAGATTATTGTTCAACAGATCTTTAAAAGAGTGTGTATTTCCTAAACGATGGAAAATGGTTAATGTACTCCCATTATAATGTAATTCAAATCATTACAACCGTTGTATCATGCTTTACAGATACAATGCACTGTCGGTTTGACTCGGAATCCAGGTGACGAGCCTTGTACCATCTTTGAAAGCGAAAGATTCTATGTCGGTTTAAAGGTAAGCCAACGGAGATCTTCACACTCACTTATTTTTACATATAATCACCGAAATGTATCGCATGATACAACAGGTATTGTAGAAACTCTGAACCACTCCACAACATACCATTCCTATCTATCATTTGTAATAGAGCACAATGTCTAGTAATCACTGTAGACTAGTAATGATCATGATTAAGTATTACCTGGTAAGTCTTATTTCTGGCTATAGTCCTTACGTTTCCTATATCTCATATCAGTTCGCAATTTTTCCTCCATAATTTGATATCAATGTTATAAACAAATAGAAAAAACAGTTTTCTAGTGTGGCAGAACTTTCAATTACAATATTTACTTTCTCGTCTGTTGTTTGGTATGTGTATAATTTAAATTATTTTCTAGGTACTGGATAATCATGTAGCTATTTTGAGAAAAGGGAAGTCAACAGTTCGATTCCATTTAACCGTTCCCTACGTCACGCCCACTGAGATTGTAGATGGAAAGGAACAAGCGCTGTCCTCCTTAACTGTTCACGCTACAGTTATTTCCCAATCCACGGACAGTTGTGCAGGACAAGTAGTAGTTAATGGATGCTCCGTGATTATCAATGCTCATTCCTACGACAACAGTAGCAATTACTTGAATGAAAATTGGAAGGAGGTCTACAACTTTACATTCTATCATCTCGACACGGATGCGTATGATACAGACACATCAGCATTGATTAGTTTAACAACCACGGAAAACCGGAATGGGATATTCAACGCCATCTCCAAAAATATTTCAGTATGTACAGTTTTCACTTTTTGTCAAAATAGTACTCATTCCTTATAAGATTTTCATAGTAACATTTTACAACGTACGTTACATATGAGAGAGAGAGAGAGAGAGATAGAGAGAGAGAGAGAGAGAGAGAGAGAGAGAGAGAGAGAGAGAGAGAGAGAGAGACGAGAGAGAGAGAGATGAGAGAGAGAGAGAGAAACTATAATATTATTTTATGCATGTATTAGGTAATTATTGAAGACAGACAAGATATTTTGGAAGGGAAAATCGTGCGGATCCAAGACAGACCCTCACCTTGTATACATTTGATGGAAGGTAAAAAATGAACTTTCACCTTTTTTACATTAACGTCTTTTTGGGCAGGCTATTGACGGTGTTTACATGTAACTATAGTTTGTCATCACTTGCTATTTGCTTTTCAGATCCTACGAAAATCATTTAAATGGGACTTTTGTGTTGTATCAAAATGCCTTATATAATCAAGAGGTTTGTTTTCGTTTACTCTGATGATAATACTTATTCTATACATTTGAAAATATTGCATTTATTAGTTTCGAAACGCATTTGTTTTTCTGTCGGCGGACCTAATGTTTTCTTTCAATTTAAGATTCAAACAAAACACCACCAGTGTCACCCTGATTACAATTTTCCTAAGTGTATATGTGCAGTGAGTTTGCAGTCCGGTAGAGACGTTTTTATAATCGATATATGTGATAATAACCAACTCCTCGACTTTGCGGCGTGTGTTGACGGAACTCTGTCCTTTTATAGGGAATCTGATAAAGTGTACAAGGTATTAGTTTAAAATCTGCACATGCATGTAGAATAATCACATTCTTTATGCTTACGTAAAACAAAATAGCATTGATTGTCGACGACATTTATTCAAACAACCCCAAAAGAATAAAAATTGCATTTTGGAAGTTGTTATACTAAAATATAACTATGGAATAACCATAGAGACACAATTTCGTATCGCTGGTCCTCTACATTGAATGATGAAAACTGGATTATATAGGGAGTGGCATACGTTTCTTTACCTTGAACCTGTTGATTTTATATTTTGTGGATTTGTTGATTTTGGTGTATATTTAGCAAAATTCATTTTCTATTCCAAAATATGGAAATCAAGGTTAGATATATTCTCAAACAAAATCATTCACACAATAAAAGCTGTATCCCAAGCATAGTTTTGAGATTTAGTTCCCATGGAATTTTGATTATCTGTTACCCGTAGATCATTTTTCCAACTGGTACTTCCGCCATTCTTTCATTGGTTGAGTGGCCTGCGGAGACAAATTCCTGGCAGATTGATGTCGACATTTATCCCTCCCTTCTAGACGTCAATAACACAGCAGGGCTATGTGGGACGCTGGATGGAAACCAAGATAATGAATTCAGACACCGCAACGGAGTACAAGGAAGTTTTTCGGAATATCCCGACACTTTTTCAACGTCTTGGATGTAAATGTGTTATATAATTTATTTTTAATTATGTGACTCTACATCTATATACTGTGCATAACATTAAGTCAACTGAATTCGTATGATGATGTTTCAATAATGTATGTCAACTTCTCAACAGAGTTCCTGATGACGAGAATCTTTTGAACTTTGGGGCCCGCCAGTCATTGACCTCTATATCCGGCTTCCTGGACCATATTTGTACCTGTAGAAATGGAGAATCATTGTGTGCATACGACACATACAGACAATGCACACAGACAAAACGACGACGGTGTTCAGAAACAGCAAATGTGTTGTCACGCAAAAAACGCAGTCTCGATCTAAAAACAGATACTTTTACCTCATATGTAAATACATGTATCAATATCCTTGATATATATCTGCTGCTATTTGATTTTAAAGATATTTTCAATTGCATCCTATATTAACTTTTACTTTAAAGGATCGAGTAAAGAGACAAACTCCCGACAATGTAAAATCAACCTTAGAAGCCGAAACAATTTGTACAGCTCAGTTTGAGCAGTCTGAACCTTACAAAACTTGCAGACAACACGTCGGCGATTTAAGCAATTCCTCGCTCAGCAACTGTATCAAAGACATTATGGTAAGTAAGAATGAAAATGTATGTTAGTGTAATTAAAGAGACTTATATTTAACATAAGATGATTGCTGGTATTCAGTAAACTGAGGGATGATCTTTCACTCAGATGGAATGTCAGAGTTTTAACAATTTCAATCAGTTTTTTTTCCAGACGTTACAGTGATTTTTCAGTTGACTGAAGGTCACAATTTCATTCTGTGTAGAACGTCACTCTTTGCCGATTTATGGCCGCTTGTTAGTCCAAATTCAGTCCCATTTATGATCATACATTACTGTTTAGATGACTGGAGACGAAAATATAACATCCATCCACCTCGAAGCAGCGCTTCAGCAGTGTGTAAAGTTTGTCCTCTTTAACACAACACTTCAAAACACAGAGCCGAGTGTGACGTATGAACTGACGACTCTCTGTCCAAACAACTGTAGTAACAAGGGAATATGCAATGAAGGTGCAGTTTTCATCGGTTTTAAGAAATACATAATATATCGTGTAAAAATTACTAAGTCCACAATCAATTTTATTGTGATTTCCTTAGTTTTCTCGGGCAATATGTTTAATATATGAAAGGTTATTTCATGTATTTTCAAGAGGAAGGTGCATTATGAAAACTGATCTTCAAATGCTATATAAACTATCTTAGTAGAACCCCTATACAAAAACGTCCTGTATGCAATTGATAGAAAGGCTAAGAAAATAAAAATGTGTAGTATTTAGATAGCAAAGATTTAGACCAATCCACACTTTGCGAAAGTTACGTCCCTCTGCCGATGCCATCTTGCGAGATAAAAAGTCCACATTTCCCAATTGGCTTTGTAACTTTTCATATACATGTATCTTTCTAACAATTGTGACATTTTCAATAATCATTTTAAGAGGAAACCTACAAAAAATGCCACAATTGATGGAGGAACCAGAAAAATTGTGTAAACTCAACCATCACTTAAACACAAATTGTATATCTTTACCGTCTTTGTAGGATAAAGAAGAAATTTTTACTATTACTCAATGACCTTTGCTTGACCCGCAAAGGACGTGAACTTTCGCAAAGTGGGGATGTGTCTATAGAAACAGTTCTTTGATTTTTAAACTCACATGTTTAATGTGTAGAAATAATGCCCTCTTTTTCGATGGTTCTCGTGTGTATTTTATTAATTTGCAATTGTACAGAGTTATATCATCAGTTACCCTTGGATTTTCAACAGGGAATTGTACGTGTGTGGACGGCTATGGAGGCAGCGATTGCTCGTTTGATATTGGTGAACCGCCGACAATATTGAGACTATCAGTGAACGAAACATGCGACAAATCGACACAAGATTGTTCCCAAGTAATCATTGATGGCACGTACTTTCTGGAGAATGTGAACAACGTTTGTTTCTACACAAGACAACTGGTACTAAAATACTAATTATGAAATTTATTGATCCTTGGTAAATAATCAGTGCTATGTATTTCGATTGGAAATTTAGGTATGATGGAGGTTAGTTTTCCTGATGATACGAAACCTATAACACACCATCAAATATTTGTTAAAGATGGCTACATGTATATCATCAATATTCCCGATGTAATCTGTCAATGCTACATAGGGGCGATAAACCTATTGTGAGTTTACGCTCTGCGCAGAAATCTGCTCATACGACCGAATGCGGTTATCCTAACTGCTTATCAACACTATTTTATAAAGCTTGAAATTCGTAATAAAACAAGCTTTTTAAATAAAGATTCAAGAACGTGTCTTACATAATAGGCAATGCATATATCTGTTTCACATAAAACATTGTTGATTATCAGTTGGTGGTCACTAGTTTAAAATATTCAATGAGTTGAGCCCCGTGTGGATCCGGGTTAGAATAGATCCTCAGTATCCCTTGTTTATTGTAAGAGGTGACTAAATCAGGCGGTCCTTCGAATGAGACCACAAAAACCGAAGTCCCATCTTGAAATTTAGCCTCCATTACAATATTAATGTCATACTACCACAGCACTGCTTCTTTTTATACTAATGTGTAGAAAATTCCGATGAAACAACTTAAATCTCCCCATGTACGTTACAATATATATTCCGAAAACTTTCAATTTATATAGTAGTGCGATGTTGTGATTGAATTTATATTGTTTGACGTCCCGCTCAAACAATTTTCCCTCACATGGAAACGTTTCCAATGCCGACGAAGAGCTGCTTGTTAACTTAAGGTTTTTGAGCAGGCTCTCAGGGAGGGATCTTTATCGTGCCACACCTGTTGTGATACGGGGCCTCGGTTTATACGGTCTCACCCGCAGGATTGTCCCATATAATCACCTCTTACGTCAAGCAAGGGGTACTGAGGACCTATTCTAACCCAGATCCATACGGGACTTAAAGATGATTGATTTCTGTCCACTCTCTTCAATTGTTCTTACAACAGTATCAATGTTGCATGAAAGATTTAAAGAATGAATTGCGATTAATGCAGATGGAAAGCATTTGATACTTTTGCAATGAATAAGATACCCTATTTTATTTTTCGATTAGATTCTTCACGAAAGAATTGAAGGTGCTTCTTTCACATCTGAATATCCAGTGGAGGCCCTATCGCTGTTTCAAGGGATATGTTCGTTAGTGTATGACGCAGACGACACATGGGTGACAAAATTTACGATGAATATTTCGAATGATAGGGTTCGATTTACTAAGAATGTTTACATTTACACCTACCAATCCGAATGTCAGCAAATCAATCGAGGATCTCATGATGTGTACTTCACTCTTAAGGTACGTGGACATGATGATCAAAAACAGATAGATCCTTTCTTTTCAATAAATACATAAGAAATGCAGTAAAGGATTTATACAGGTTAAACAATTTATGTAAACCTTTTGTGTCAATTGTATAATTTTAGGACAATTTTTGCTTTATGAATAAGACCTGCATCCCACAACATACCAGAGATTCCTACAATACCTGCTCAATCTGTGACCCCCAAAGAGCTAAATTTAGCTGGTCATTGCATCAAGGTAAATACATTACTATAAATTTTATGGCTGATCCTCAGTATACGTGTGTAGTGAAAATTCGAATTAATGGGGTATTTGTATTCCATATATGTGCTTAAGAAGTCCACGTATGCGATCGCCTCTCACAAATTTCTTAATGAATACCTTCGATGTTTGTCACAATGCGCACATTTGCGTATTCATTTTTATGGATCTTTTTTTCTTCCAAAAAAATCATATTCAAAAGCACAGTCAAAGCTTATGAAATCAGAATTGGACTGCTGTGCTTTTCCGACGTTGTGCCACGGAAACAATTCAAAATCCTATATATATTTCATTTTCAACATAGATAATACTTGTAGTGCGAAGAAAGAAGAGATAGGCTAACTGATTGGTTACACTTAAAGTTTTTAGAAAATTTCAAGTGTACAGTACCCGCAACGTTATTCTTGA
>CAJDSM010044838.1:5666-16322 GCA_903981925.1 Ostrea lurida
ATATCTTTTTGCACAATACCTTTTAAATCAAGAACATTACACTTAATAGTTTTAACGTTTATACACTGTACAATGGCACATGAAAAAGTGAAGATAACAGACATTGGTGAATCTGATAAATCATTCAGTGAAGTGATTTGTACAAAAAATGGAAATTCATTTTCAACATGACATATGTATGCGACAAAGTAGAATGGACAGAAATATTACAGATTCTCTTAATATGAGCTAAGTCAAGTCATATCAATGACCACACAGAATTTGTCAGATATAGTTGAAGGTCTAAACANGACATATGTATGCGACAAAGTAGAATGGACAAAAATATTACAGATTCTCTTAACATGAGTTAAGTCTAGTCATATCAATGACCATACAGAAAAAGTGAAAGTAAAATTTTGTCAGATATAGTTGAAGGTCCAAACTATTTACGTATTTGTACAATATACACTTGGGAAAAGTTTCAAAATTATTAAGTTCTTTTGTAAATATATCACTAAACCCCTTTAGGTCTCAATCTATACTTTTGGGTACATACGTCCTGCTGATCATGATATCCCCCCCTTCACCCAATATATATTAAAATTTTTTGAAACTGTACCCGTTTATATATATTTCCGTTGACGATTCTGACCTTTTCATATATTTCATACCAAAATTGTAACCTGTTCAAGTATAGTTGCCTCCCATGCAAATAAGTACATATTGTAATCGTAATACCAGGGTGTAGTTATATAATCATGTGTGAAAAATGTCATAACATTTTACTGAATTACAAATCTTATTAGAGATGCAATTCCAGAGAATAAAAATTACGCACCCATTCCCATTGATATAACATAGATGAACATTACATCCCATTGATATATTTGATTCGTCTAAAACATCGACCCATACCAGCGGTACGTCTGTGTATACCAAAGAATGTGCTAACACAAAGATTGTGGTCCTATTTATATTTACTTTGCATCTGAATCAAGCACGGTCCGACATCTCCTAAGGACAATCAGGCCTCGACATCTCTTTTGAGGATCTGAATCCACTGTTATCTGTACCCTCATTCACGGTGCCATCTGGATTCATATTCCTGAAAGTCGACATTTCTTCAGAGTCGGCGTTTTTGGCAAGAAACTTCGATTTCTCTTGAGGGTCTGAACCCACAGTGTCACCTGCATGAATAATCAAGATAATGTATAATATCTTGTTTGTATAGGTATGTACATATTTTCTATGAATTTCAGTGCAAAATTTTTAACGTACAGAAGGAATGCAAATGGAGACAGAGACTGACGATGCATTAAACCCTCTAAATAACAACCTTTGGATATTCGGGATATCTGATTTCTGTACTTTACAAATAGCTTTATATCATAAAACATGCATTTAGAAATTCACTGGACCTGGCAAATTCACCGCAACCTTTGCTAATTCGCAATGAAATAATTGTAATTTGGAGGCAAAAAAATATATGTACTCCTCCCCCCCCCCCTCCCTGTGCTTGTAAGTGTTGAGTACTTTCAAGTAAGTTGCGTGAGGATTTAAGTTCAAAAGACATAACCTCCCACAAATTCGGGGATCAAAATTCCCTGGCAATATGCACAAAGTTCTCACATAGTATGTCCTTGCTACAATATCAAGTTTCCTAAAAATCGGAGTTGCGCTGATAAGGTTATTATGAGGAATTTACGACAATTTCTAAGTTCAAAGGAGCATTACTCCTAACATCCACACAAATCAGGGGATCAAAATTTCCTGTCAATATGCACAACTACATATATATCCTTGCTACATGTCATAGTTGTGTAAAAATCGGTACTCAGTAGTTGCAGAGCAGTTGCGCTGACAAGATTATTTTATGAGAATTTAAGGGCAAAATTTCTAAGGGGCACAACTCCTATAAAAACAAGAGATCAACATTTTTGGTAATATGCAACAAACATCATGTCTTGCTACATATGTCAAGCTTTGTAAAAATCGGAATCAGTTAGTTTTAAGAGGAGTTGCGAGCTGACAAACTTGGTGACGGGACACAAGGACAGACAGGACTACGGACACACAGAACAGAACGACAAGCCAAAACAATGTCTCTGTCCATCAAAGTGCGGCGGGGGGGCATAATCAATAGTCTAGTCAAATTCTATGACCCATTTTGGGAAAACCTCAAACTAACTGCACAGAAATGTGATAGCGTCATTCAGAAACACATTGGCCCCCCTCCTCCACATTGCACCCCCCCCCTCCCCAGGGGAAAATTTGCATATACCATAAACGCTTGCCTCAAAGTATAAATTTGTATTTAAAACATTCCCAAGCCATGTTTGGCCTCTCTGGGCTGCTGGCAGTGTTTGGGCGTAACAGGGATTTATAACGTTACCGTAGCAACCCTTACTGTAAATCTTTCAAATATTTAATTCGTCATATGACTTTGCATGTTAGTTTGACCTAGATTAGCTCTGAGTGGTATCAACAATGAAAGCAGATGATTTGTACTATTTATACGAGCAGACCATTTTATATGTAAATTAGCTGAATTGCATATTCAGGATTATCAATAAGTTTTGTAAAAATTAATGTTTTATTACAATTTTTTGTACATTATGAGCAAAACATAAACATGTTTGTTTCTGGGGAATTTTGCAGACCAACTTTGATATAAATTACAATGTATTAACTACATCTTAAGCCATGTTTGCACTCTAGCTGTTGGGGCATTTGGGCGTAACTATACCATAGCAACTTTTACTAACACCTTCAAACATTTACAATGTTATATCTTGGGTTTAGTTTTAACTTTTAGATATATCAGCGTGGTATCAAATGAAAGCAGTAAATTAGCTCATTTGCATATTCATGAATATTAATTATTCAAAAAAAAAATAATTGTGTCTTTATAGCTATATTTTTAACATTATGAACAAAATAATAAAACAAACATTGCAATGTAATATCAATTCATATAAATAAACAATTTTCATAATGTTGAGTAGCAATAAGTTTCAAATTAACATTAATTAATGTATGCAAACAAACAAATTTGCGTAAATTTGAGCATTGACGCGCTTCAACTGAGTACGTTAATCCAAAGGTAAATGTGAAAGATCACATTTCAATATTCATGGTAACTTGATGGCAGCACAAAATAAACTATTTAAAGAAGGTTGATTGCTATATCTTACACTAATGCATTGAAGTTATGCTTCATGTAAATATAGATATGCATAAATCACACAAGACTAGACTCTTGGAAGGACAAGAATTCTTCTAATTAAATAAACAGCAAAATGGAATTGAGACACAGTACATGTATCCATATGTAAATTAAAACATGCATGCAATTAATTTTCATTTCAAATGCTTGTTAACAAATGCTGTAGTTGCATGATCACTAATTGATCTTCTGCCAGTCGTTGTTTCGACAGTTTAATGTAAATACAGATAAAATATATAGACTGTCTATCGGTCAATAAAGTGATCAGTATCATCATTATGATCATCAAATATTTCATCGATCAGATCGTTCATTTCCACTTCATCCCCATCATCCTGCTCATAACCAGAAGCACATATTATGTCAATAAGTTCCTGTGGCACAAAAGCACCACTTGTCCATTCATGTTCAGTACCCAGCTTAACAACTTTCCATCCACTTCCTTCAAAGTCTGGGGGATCTAGCTGCTTGTCATCAGCATGAAGCCAAATGTATCACTGATAGTTTAAACGATGTAGGAGGGCTGTTCGATATGTAATGTGTGTTGTACCACAGCGCGATAATGCTTTGCACGATTTGATGGATGATGATACTCTTGAAAAGCTATGTTCAATACCTTTCAAACAGTATAAACACAAGCCTTTAGCATTACATATTTTTAAACTTATAGTCATTTCAATGGAGCAAGTAATTGAACACTGTTGTTGGTTGGGAAACGCTGTGAGAATGTAGTTATTAAAGCTGATATAAAAGTTAGCACAAAACTTAGTGATTCGGTAATGCAGAATTTTACTTAATTGAGAGAAGATAATGGACCCGGGACTGATTTGCGGCAAAATCGGGCGGACCAGTGAATGTAACAGTCAAGGCAAAGATCAGGGAAATAATTGAAAATGGTAGCAGATACACGATTCGTGATATTGCCAAAGCTGTTGAAATATCGCTATCATGGGTGCATTTCATTTTGAAGCATATTTTGAAAGTACCAAAGATTTCTGCCAGATGCATACCGCATATATTGACAGGTGGCCAAATACGGATATGAGTACAATTCGCTAAGCAATTTCTAAAAAATGTTTCCTAAATTCAATAAAAGACAATTTGCAAACATCGTTGCTGGTGACGAAACATGGGTTCACTATTTCGAACCAATAAAAAAATTGGAAGCAAAATATGGCTGACTATATACGGTAGAAGTACTAAGCACAAAGAAGGTTCTTTATTGCATATCTTATAATGTGATGGTATAGCAGTACAAAGTCCAGTGCCAAAGGGCAAAAGTGTTACCGGTCGGTATTACCAATATGTTACACTTAAAAAGATTATAAACTATGTGTCAGCAATTAGGCATGTTTGTCTACTTAATGATAATGCTCCATCACATACATCTGAGCTTGTGAAGCAATTTTTGAAGTCAGAGGTTACTGTCTTGTCACACCCACAATACTCTCCAGATGTAGCCTTATGCAATTTTTTTCCTTTTTCCAAAACTTAAGATGTTCTTCTCTGGTCGTCTGACAAGCACTTGGCTCAGCCATCAGTCAGTGGTTCAGAGGTGTACCCAAATCAGCGTGAAACGAAAGTTAAGAATGCATTTTCATTACCAAGAAACTCTTATTTATTCTTTTAGAACACTTGGACATATAAGCTACGATGTTAGAAAACTTCGGGGTTTTCATAGATATTCACGAAAATCGGTGTTTTCCCCGAATAACAAGCAAAAAAAAAAAATAATATATCATAAAAGGTTTTAATATACAAGCTATTTTCATTGAGCAATATTAATACCTTGTAATTTACAAAATAAAATGAAAATTGTGCGTTTGTGGTGTCTCTCTTGATAGTTTATGACATTTTTTGATACAGTAATATGTTAAGACAGACAAAAAATAAGAATATATAAGATATATACAGTTTTCCTACATTTCAGCGATTTTTGTTAAATTTCTTAATATTTTACCCCAAAACTCCTTATCACCCCAACGGCCAGAGTGCAAACATGGCTAAATTTGTAGCATTTTTATAAGCTTTCAGAAAATCATACCCTTCAAAATTCCCTCCTGGGGGGGGGGGGAGACAGTATTTATTATTCATGCATGAAACCATATACACGCATCTTATTTCTTGTATGTTAAGGCAAAGATAAACGAACAAGTTATCATCTCGTAAGTCAAATAGAATACAGAACAAGAGTTGGAGCAACATCACCGGAACCCCTGGACAACAAGCCAGAGGATGGATCATGGTGCCTAGGAGGCAGTAGCATACCACACCCCCTCAGTTGCCAGATCACACCGCTAGCCCATAGTCCTTGATAAGGTAAACGGAACAGTCCGTAGTCAATTCAGTGTGTGAAAAACGGCTTTAACAATGGCTATGACAACACATCAGAACAGGCATTTTGAATTTCAATGAATGGGTCATATTGGATAAACTAAAATTAGTTATATACACGACCATAGAACTTACGAAAAAAGCCTGCCTTTAGAACGGACTGGTTTGAAAACCCATGAAACAACAACTTGTACTGTTAAGTAGCTTGCCTCGATTCAAAAACTGATTAATACGCAGAACAAGCTCTTGCGTATCGAATAAGATTGAGAGACATACACACCAGAAGTTGCAAAGGTGATGTAATTAAAATTAAACTGTAATGTAATGCATGTACCAACAATCGGAGATCCCGTTGCACTTTGATAACTGATATGTCATGATTCTCAAAAATTGGGAAGAACAAAAGTTGTCCTCTTCAGATTTTAGAAAAGTTGAACGTTTACTGTTGATAAAATGCATAGCTTTCCATATATATGTTTTAGTTTGTTCATGCTTCTATTTCAGATAGAAAGAAAAAAATTGTTTAATGATAGAAATAAAACAGAAAAATTGATGTTCGAATTTCTGTGGGAGTTATAGGTGTGCACAAGGGTAGTACTATGTATTATCATACCATGTTGGCACGTTGCGTTTTAACAATTACATTGCAGAAGGGTCAAAGTTTATAAAATTTTCAACGGACATGAATTTAAAAGTTCAATGACCAAACATGTCCATAGTGACATTAAGGACCGTTTAAATTATATGTCATCACATATAAAAAACACAAGGACAATGCAAATGAAATTATTTGGCGAAACTGGCAAACACTCTACGTGCCCGTGTCATAAAGCAGCGACATTGAACCACGCCGAATGACCGGGGCAGCTCCAGCTCAGTGCCAACCTTGAAACCTGTGGGAAATTAACAGTATTACTAGATTTTTCCGTTATATAAAATGAAATGTGCGGGTGCTTATCCAGAGACGGTGAAGAAAGAAAAAAAAACATTTCATTCATACTGTTAAAACCTAAAATTAAAAGTCTCTTGTGATTTTTCCCGAAAATTTTTCCACAATGATGTATTTTCTATGACGTTCACAATATAGAACATTAATCACGTTCCGCTTAATCCGGAGTGACGTCATAGAATCATTCACTAATGTTACTAGTTAATACAAACATTTAATTTGTAAAGCTTCTGAAAGATAAGAATGAAAGCGCTAAGCTTTACAGAGACATTTTGTGTTTTCATTTTTTAATACTTTTTTGACACTATAATATATATTCATATATATAAAAGTCAGTAGGCCCGTAAAAATAATATATGGTAAACGAATAAAGAAGCAAAAGTGGATGATATAAAATAAGAACAAAAGAAAAAGATAAGACATCGAAATAAAAAAAGAGAAATAAAAAATAGACGTAAAAAAAAAATAAAAGGAGGAAGAAATTAAATAAAAAAAAATAATGATAAAACAACGTAATAAGATAAGAAAAGGTAGTTACAAAGAGATTGAGAAATAGTAAAGAGAAAAACAAATAAAAAATGAAGAAAAAGATAATGGAAAAAGGGAAGATATAAGAAAGTAGGTAAACACAAAGATGAGAAAACGAAGAAGGGAAACACAGCAAAAAAAATATGAAAGTAAAAAAAGAGGAAATAAGAGAATTTAGTAAAAAAAGGAAAATACGAAAATATAAAATTAGTAAAAAATGAAAAAAAACCAGAAAAAAAAAAAGATAAGGAATATATAAGGAATAAAAAAGTGTATGAATGAAATAAGAAAATAATCGAGAAAATAAAGAAAAGAAAAAAATAAATCAAAAAATAAAGAAAAAGATAATGTAAAAAAAGAAGGAAAAAGGAAGAAAAAGAAAAAAAAAGTAAGAGAACGAAATAAGAAAACGAATAAATAAAAAGAGAAAAGAAGAGAAAGGACAAGTAATAGAGAAGAATAAAATCAGAGAAAGAAAAAAACATAGTTAGGAAAAAAAAAATAGATAAGATAAAAAAATTAAAAATATACATACGATTAGAGAAGAGGAGGCGTAAGAGTAAGCGGAAAAGGTATCAATCATGAAAAAAAAAGAAAAGAAAGAAAAAAAAAGAGGAAGAGAATAGAAATACTTGGAAAAGAAAAAGCGAGTGAGAAAATAAAAGGAGATTAAAAAAAATGAAATTAAGAAAGAAGAGAGAAAATAAAATAAAAAAATATTATATATATATATAGTATAGAGATAAATATATATATAATAAATATATAATATTATAAGGATAAGAAAGAAAGAATATAAAAGAAAAGATGGATATATTATACGCACAGGATGTAAAAGGCAAAGATAACGAACATGAATCAGTCTCGTAAGTCCTAAATAGAATACAAAAACAAGAGCTGGGCAATCAAGCGACCCCTGGAACAAACCAGAGGTGGGATCAGGTGCTAACAGGAAGGAGTAAGCATACCCCTGTTGACCGATCAACAACCCCGCGTGAGCCCAACGAATAGTCTATTGGATAGGTAAAACGGAAACAGTCCGTGATTCCAAATCAGATGTGTGAAAAACGGCTTAAACCAATGGCTATGAAACACATCAACACGCATTTGACTCAATGATATGGTCATATTGGTAAACTAAATTGTTATAATCGACCATAGAACTTAACGAAATGCTGCCTTTAAACGTGAACTGTAAAGTTAAACCCCTGCAACAAAGCAAATTTGTCTGTACAAGTAGCCTGCCAAAATAACGATCAAAAACTGAATCATACGCGAACAAGGTCTCTTGCGATATCGAATAAGTTGAAAGACAATATACAACCCATATGCAGATGAAATGATTGGAAATATTGCTACATAAATATGAGGAAGTAATGACGAAATGAGAGAAGTGAAACGTCCGTTTGTCAAATAAAGTTGAGTAGTTTAGTTTGCCGTTAACATGTCAATGGTTCAATAAAATATAAATCCAAGTACGAAAAGCAGACATGGAAGACTCTAAGTGGTGTCCTTTATTTCTAGTTCGTATGGAATAATACTGAATCCCGACATAGGAATGGAAAACCTTGTTATAGTGATAGATAAAACAAAAATAGTCAATATGTATAATGAAATTTGAATTAAAGGCACACCCTAGAGATATATCTCTTTTCATGTAGAAGCTTTTGAATGAATTCTGCATCATAAGAATATAAATAATAGGTCAGCTAATAGAGGAGCACAATTAAGTGCCCATTAGGGAATTCCAAAGAACTGTGGAAAGACCTGATTGCAAAAACTACAAAGATATTGTCAATGAGGAACTCCAGCATTTTTTTTTTTGCTTAATAATCAACTTCAGAGTACTTGTGGATGGTAGATCGGGAAGTGGAGTTTAACAAAAATAATTTATTGAAATGGCTGATCACTTAGATAAGAATATTCCTTTTCCATTTTTGTTAAGAATGCACTGTCTAATATAACGTTGACAAGATAAGCTTGTCTTTATTTTCGTGCGGGATGGTCCGTGTAAAGTGTTGAAAAGTCCGTATGTTTTTGATGTTGTATGATCAGTGAAAGGCTCTGGGATTTTTAAATTGCACTAGAAGTTCTTTAGAGTTTTTTAAAGAATCCAACATTTGATTACAACACCACTAAATCCTGGCATATGTAGTTTCACAATACTTCTGACAGTTGCTCACTCTTGACAGCTTCAATATTTTCGTGAGAGAGTAAAAGCAGGGCTTGGTGGAACATTTACTAGATCCAGCAATATAATAAGATCATTTGTTTGAATGTAAGGGGTATTTTATGAAAGTATTTGGAATCAGTTTTGGAATCCAGTATAGGTACGGTAGTGTATGTATTTGCTACAAACGTCTTAATTTTCGTTTCTTCTGACTAGATTAAGCCTCATGTACCTTGACGAGGATTCCTCCATAACATGCAAATGATCACGATGGCGATTACAAGGCAGAGAAGTGTGATGATTAAAAATACTAAACACACTATGAATGGTGTATGACAATCAGTTGGTAATTGGAGAGAATCTGGAATATAAAAGTATTCAAAACTAATATATCAACGATACGTACTACAATATGCACGATAAGAATTCGATCCGGCAAATTCTTTATCAATATGATTAAGACATACCTGTATTCTTATCCGTTGTAGTTTTGTTTACATTCATGAGATCTTTATTCGTATCTGAAATTAGATCAATGAAAAGTCAAGACATCTTCACATATGCAGTTCACGGGCATCGTTTTTATCCTTTACATCTATTTTCGTCGTAGTTTATTACATATTTTGAAATGCTTCATATTTCATGTGTAGAAATATAGTGATTATATATGTCTGTATTAAACATTTACAGTGTACCAAATTCATTATTCAGACACCATAAAATTAAATCCCTTTACCGACAAACTGCCCAAGTAGAGAATATGTAAAGGCAATGATAACGAACATTGATCAATCTCGTAAGTCCTAAATAGAATACAAAAACAAGAGTTGGGCAATCACGGACCCCTGGACACACCAGAGGTGGGATCAGGTGCCTAGGAGGAGTGTGCATCCCCTGTATTATATTTAGGACTTACGAGATTGATCACTGTTCGTTATCTTTGCCTTTACATTAATTTTAAAGGCATTTCCCCATGTTATATTCACCAGCCTCGTTGGTTTGATATTGGTCTCAATTTGAGTTATAAATGATACAGTTTAATTTAGAAGAACCCTATTGACTGTCGAGCGGTCTAGCCTGCTAGTCACACGTTGCTAGGTTATATACGCAGCACAGTTAAGGCTGAAGTAAGGGGGCGTGTCCTAATATCTACTTAGGAATGTGCATTATGACGTCACACAAAACAACAAAATATCGGAACACTTGCAATATCCTGTAATTTACAATATATAATGTTTATTCAATGCACGGAAGTATAGTACTACACGAAAACTTGCATTAAACGGCTTTGTTGGTCGTGAGTTTAGTCTGACGCCTTCAGATATAAACAAAACATCGATCGCGATGCACTAAGTCTTGTTATCATGACGTCATAGTGATCTTGTGTGACGCATTTCATGATCTAGAGGTGGCGGATCATTTGTATTTGTCAATGAAAAAATTAATGTACATGTAAATGCAAATATG
>CAJDSM010044847.1:0-10779 GCA_903981925.1 Ostrea lurida
CCTGCGCCGGCAGTGGGTGTCGAATGGATCCAATGAGCGATAGTAATAAGTTAGATTCTCGAACACTGTGCCTGTGTAATTAAAATATAACACGATGGACCACATACGCTCACTGCGAACAATCAGAGACAAGAAGCAGAAGCGAGCGCAAGAAAAAAGCTCGATGGCCAAGTTGCCCATACCTTTCTTGGAGGGTGATGCACTAGAGCGAGGCGCTTAGTCCCAATTAGCAGACTGTCTCTCCCGTCCTCCCTTTTATCGCGGTTAATTTCATCCAAAAGAGAGTTCGAGTGGTTTGAATATCACGATAGAGATAACTGTTGTTTTTGGGAATACATAATGATTGATAGGGTGACGGTCAGCAACTCTTCCATTCTCATTATGTACCACGCACGATCCTATTAAGATCTTGGTACTTTGTGGCAAGAGAACGAACAGACAGTATATAAACTCTAAGGTCGGGCAGATAAGTGATTTTGTCAATGACTAGGTCGAGTAAATACAAATTGTTAAATTAATCAAAGTTATACTATACTTTGCGTTGGGAAGAAAGAGTAATAAGAACGCATGAGGAAAGTGTAATTTATATCTAGGGGCGATGCGTTACCTTGTCTATTCCTGCATTAGATAAAGTTGGGAAAAAAAAAAATTAGTGATACCCGCACCCCGGACATATTGAAAACAGGAATAAGTTAAGGTAATAGAGAGGGAAGCAGAGAACATTTGTATTATCATCGATCGAACATAAAGCAAAGAAAAGCCTTGATCAGCAAGGATAATAGAAGCAAAGCAAGTCGATAAAAGATAGAGAGCGGGGCGACCATAAGAACATAATCCTTATAGAGCGCGACATAGGATAATGCAAGAGGGAGGAGAGGAATGGAGGATAAAGCACGACACAGAGAAGGCTAGCCCGCCTCCCAGGATTGAAGCTGGACCGAGTGATACACGCGCAAAATCCATTACCAAAAAAAAAGTGATTCAGTATGTGATCAAGGATAAGACTGAATATTAGGGAAAGGAGTGTATTAATTGGATTAATAGGAATTATTTAGATTGGTTGTACCAAAAGTATTCAAGGTCACCAGGCATAGATAGTGGTGGAAAAATGTGGTGGAGGAATTACAGGACACGATTCCAAAGGAGGGATGAGAGTGAGGCGGGAAGAATTTGAAGATGGGGAGGGGATTAGCGATGGAGAGAAATATAATAAATGATATGCACGAGAGTGCTATAATCAAGTGGAAACAGTTGCATTCATAAACGACGCGATAGTGAAATACGAAGAAAGAACAATAGGGCGTACGAAGGCTCATTTGAGTTGACCGGCAAAAAATGCATAGTTTTTCTTTTAATCATGAAAAAAGGTATATCTCTTGAAACGTAATATTCTTGGTCCTAAATCTGAAGTGGTTGTGTTCCACTCGGTCAGAAGGAAAATATAAGAGGAGGTGTGCGAATCATCAAAGGTTAGAGTAGGGATGGATATACAGGCAGGAGGGACAGGAGGTAAAAAGGATTGGACGCCAGGACCACTATTATGCGAAACGAATGCGCTTAGCGGGCATGAGCATAGAAAAATTTCATCTCAACGCCAGTGAGGCAGAGCATGTAACAATGTATAAGTGAGAAGAAAATAGGATGCTCGAGTTAGTAAACAACAAAAGATAAAAAATGAATTAGCGTTTGTATAGATTCACGAAGTGAGCTAGGAAACCGTTATAAAACAATGCATCGACGCTAGGTTTTGGCAGCGGGTTTCTTGTTGCTGGGTATGAAAAATCTAGCCAAAAATCTAAGAGTGTCAAGATGGTCACTAAGCATTGATAGTATCCAAAGAAGAGAAAAAGATCCTCACCAGGATCACCAAAATCTGGAAGTCAACTCTTTACGAATGAAAAAGATTTTTCTCCTCCTTTTACGACCATGTTCATTCATGAAATTATAGAGGCACATTACGTAGGTATGACCTAATTCAAAAATCATTTATATTTAGAAATTTGAACTCACTATTATTAAAGAATTGAGCTTATGTTTGTTTCTCTTAAATAGTATAGTTGTCACAAAAGGTTCCGATAATGATTTAGGGATGCAGTACTCTTCATTGACACAGGGGGACTATGTGCAGGAAAAGATAATCTTGATCTGGCCTGGAGGTTCAATATGATCATACTTTTTGTTTTCAGAATGAGTAAAGATTTTTACGCACTCATTTTAATGATCCTAAGCTAATAGGAAAATACTGTACCTTACTCATTATCTTTGGTTACTGACATCGACTACTGGAACTGTATTCGATGTAACTGGTATAAACGCAAGTATCCCATGCCATTGGTAGAATCTACCATCAAAAACGCCTCGAACCGATGCATGCGTTGTCCTACCGCAAAGTTCTAGACTGTTTGATTTGTGCTGGTCAAAGGTAGGTTAGTCTACATCACCTCGTTTTCGCAGCAGGATGGGTACGAAACTAAAAATTTATCAGATGAGTCATAATGAATCTAACTTTAATAGTATAGGGTATAAAACAGTATTATGACCTATTTAAAGTACGAGATTTATAAGCAGAAGAGCAATATTTAGGTTTTATAGCCTGAGGAGACTTCAAGTCGAGGCAGACCTTGTCGTACCATCATTGTAGTATTCCATTTTTGACCTATGGTTCGGTACGTGCGCCACTTTCACGACAAGATATATGGTTCTTTTACATCCTGGATGTTTTATCCAGGTATTATTGCGGGAATTTGTAATTTAGGGAGTTATTTTATGATATCCCCTTTTCCAAACTAGAAATTATTAAAACATAGCATTTCCTTGGGAATCTATATATAAGTATCACAAAAGTAGTAAACTGGTTTCAAGGTAAATTATGATGTGAAAGCTTTATGTCAGAGAGCAAGCAACGCGCAAAAAGCTTGATCATGGGAAATTTCACACATGCAAAGAGTAGTTCCGTCAGCGCTCTGTAGAGAGTGATGATCCAGAAAAACGTGACGTCGGCTCGTCTTAGAAGACAGAAAAAGCGAAACACTGTTTATCAGAAAAAGAATAAAGAATTTTGTGCAGGAGACAGTGTCACTTAAAAGTTTGGAATTACATAAAGGTCATGGTTGCCCCCCACCTAAGTAAATGAAAGACTAAATAGGCCACAAAAAAATCGTAGGAGAGATGTAAGAAGAGCAAGCGTTTCTACCGCTCTTATACAGATAGCTATTCCTCGCTGTCTTTGTAATCGGACGCTGTAATCTCCTTTATTTTTCTTATCTTAGGAGAAAATTATGAAATCGGTCTGTGGCCAATGGGATATATACATCAATGGAGGTTTTGGTCAAAACTTGTTGTTTTTCTATGTCCGTTACTATGCAACAGACGGTAACACAGAGGCAAAGACGAACGGTATCTGTGATCACTTGACATCAGCCTACTTGGTTGGAGCAACGCAAATTTATGCGCAGTCAATTAGCCCTCTCGAGATGATCGTCTCAATTTTTGGGATTAAGAACTGCATTATTTACTTCTCATGACACCTTATCTCCGCAGGCCGGGTTTTGCCTTCCCCCACTTCTCCTCCTCTCTCTCTCCGATGTCCCTTAAGTTCATGCCCCCGGAACAATAAAGTAGTTAGGTTTATGGCGCAGTGGCTTGAGCTCCAAAGGTGGGGAGCCGTCCGTATCAAAAACTCCATCTCTCAAATCACGATTCACTACCCCACTAATCAAAGTAGCTCTTGGAATAGAACTAATATCCAAGTTAGTGGAATCCCAAATATGAAGCGCTTCTATGTCTTCATCACGCATGGGTCAATAGTTGCTCGATGGTAAAAAAGAGCGATTGCCTCTGGGTCTTGTTGCCGCCCCGAATTGTAGTCCGTACCGGCCCCACGTCTCTCTCCTCGCCTTCCACTGTGTACTCTTTGTCTCTCCCTACTAGTATTTTCTCCCCAGATCCCTCCTTAACAATCTCCCTCTTCCTGATAGCCTCTACACCCCCGAACAAAACGCTCAACCGCACGGGCCAGCACATACCTGGTTCTAAACTGGGGCTGGGCGGGTTTGGGTGAAATTCGCAAAGCTTTTACCTCCCAGAGTCTTTTCTTTTAAGTCTCCCGTTTCAACCCATAGATAGACAACCACTCCCCCTTATTACAACCCCAGCCCACTAAACTCGTAACCCCCGTCCCTGAAAATTATCTCTCTATATGCGAACGCCTGGTTGGTCCGAATTCCATGAATCTCCTCCACTTCTGTAATTATCTCCTACCCTATGAATTTAATCTGAGTTAAACAACAGCCACGATGAGAAAAAGGGTCAGACCCTTTGAAGCACATTAGATCACGATCCCAAATATCTCTCCGTCTGCGGCCATCATAACCTTGACTCTTGTTACTCCGAACTTAGTTAAGGTACTTCCTTACCCTAAAATGCCGTTCTATTTCCTGTTCCTCCTTTACACATCTGACCCGTACGATTCAGGAAATTATCTAATCTCTGCAACCACCGGACTTCTCCCTCGCCAATTAAATGCCTAATTCCTCTTTTAACAGGGGACCTGTCATTCCATCTTAAAAAGACGTCCCTTCGGACAATGTATGCCCTGCCCACCGCCTCACTTGAGAGGAGGCCTAATTTCCATACAATATGAAATATATCGGTAAGCCATGTATCATGGAAGCTGAAGATTCCGCTCGCAATATCCTGCTGGGTTTACAAACAATTTATCCATACTCCTATACTCTCCTTCAATACTCGTCTACCAAGGCATAATAACTGGGCCTGCACAATTTTCATCTCATGATCCCCTTTTCCTCAGTCCACACATAATGTTTGCAAAATTTATATACAATCTTGCACTTGTGAATTTGCCGTTGGTGTTACTTCCCTTATACGAACTAGCGAATGAGCCCGTTTTAGTGACGTGGAATTTATAGATATGTCTAACTGACCTAGGTTGAATAGGATTTCATTCGAATTGTCCTGTGATTTGTCAATACTCCAGAATAATCATTATATGTGGTCTCTACTTAATCACATGGTCGGAACTCTCAAAAAGCATTTTGAGGAGAACGTGCTATGTCGTGTGCGCAACACGGTGGGAAACTGTAAACGAAGAGTTTGCGCATCAATAGGTTGACATGTAAACCGAGAAGGGGGATTGTCATCGAATAGGCACTTGTAAACGACTCACTCCTCGCTAGAGTTCTGTTCATACAAATAGGCCTCAAGTATGTAAACGAAGAGTTTGTCATCAATTTAGGTCCATTAATTTCCAAATGTACCCATTAAATCTCAATTGATCACATTGGAGCCTCCAAGCAATTTGAAATTAGAATTTCAGGTTCCCCGAATCTAAGTTTCCCCTAAGAATTTGAAAAGAGCCCGGAAATTTATACTCAGTTGGTATATCCCACGCCAGGTCTGATGTTTTGCCCCACCCGTAAATACACCTGATCTGTACACGTCTACCTCTCAGTGAGATCCTCAGGCATCCCACCCTCACGTTCGTCCTTCTGGTCTTTTTTTTTACTTTGTCTCTCCCCAGTCTCCTTCCTCCCTCCTGATCCGGTTCTTCTCTTCATCTCCCCTTTCTCTCTCCAGCCACTTTCCCCCTCCGTCTCCCCCGTACAACCCTTCTCTTTTCTTCCCTCGGTAGTCAGGATCTCTCTTCCCCTACCCCCATATCCTCTCCTCTCTGATCTCCTCTCCCCTATCCCGAGTTCTCTCCCTCCTGATCCCCACTCCCCCACCCCCAACGTCGCGTAGCAAGCTTAAAACCCACCCAGTCGTCTCTCTTGGTGCCTCCCTTCGGTCGGTGCCTCTCGGTTCTTCCCGGACATCACCGCTTCCCCCAATCATCTCTCGCCGTCCACTGGTCTCTCTCTCCCTTACCTGCCTCACTCTCCGCTCTTCTCCATATCTAATTTCCCTTCTCTCCCACTAAGCCACCCTAACCTCCCATAGATTCTCTCTCCACAGCCTCACATCCTGATCTCTATCTCTCCCCCCTCTTACTCCAAACCAACTATGTCACATCTCACTCCATCCCTGATTTCCTCTGCTACATTCCTCACTGGTCCCTCTTCCTATTCTCCTCCCCCTCCGCTCCATTCATCGCTCTTTAAACTCCACTACACCCCCCCTCCCCTGATGATCTTTATTCTCCTTCCTCTGGTCTCATCCCTTCTTTACCTGGATAACCCTTACCTTCAAGCCGCTTCCATAGAATTCCTCCTCTCTATGATTCTCTCTCTTTTCACCGATTATCTGTCAACTATTTCTTCACCTCCATTCATAAGTTATAATTTCCCGTCGTCCTCAATTCTCAAGATCTTGCCCTCTCGAAGTCTGGGCTGGTATCTCTTATTGCTTTCTCCCTAGGAGTTCCTCCTGAGATTTCTAGTAACCTTCTGCGGCGCTCCCTTCCAAGGTTCGCCCTAGCATTCTTCGCAGCTTCCCACCCCTCTATTCTCTCGGTCTTTTCCGTGAGTGCAATCTTCTACTATCATTACTTCCAACACTATCAGGCCTGGGATATCCTCTCTTCATTCCAGTGGATGAATTCTCTCTCGGCTTCTCTCTCTCTCAACTATCTCTCTCTCTTCCTGCCCTCTCATACACTCGTTATCTCTCTCTCTCTCTCTCTCTCTCTCCTGGTCGATATATATACCCTCTCTCTCTCTCTTTCTCTCTGCTTCTCTCGAATCGTCCTGGAAGAAACACCCATTTGCAAGAGTTTCATCTGTTCATCAGATTATCTCACGATGCTTTCAATCCTCTCTCTTGTATCCCTACCTTATGTACTAGTATTTTCCTCCCTATTTGTAAAAGCCTTACTGTCACAATCTCTTATTCCCACGGAGGAAAACACCTCATCCATGCACTTCTGAGAAAATAAGGTAAGATTAAATATCTGCAACGTTAGAAGAAAGAGGATATATGTTGGTTTTTACAATATGAAGATTGAATATCACAGATATTTAAATTCTGACAACAGTGGCGGATCTAGAGGGGGTTTGTGGGAATTGTAGTCTCCATCCCACCTCAGCTTTCACCAAATAAAATGTCATCCCCCCTTCTTTGTGGCAGAAAAAGGGTACATACATTAATAACAACTTCACCATTACCCCATAGGTGTATTTTCAGGATCCGCCACTGAACAAGACAACTACAGCATATCTAAATCTATATACACATGTACATGTAATGTGCACACGGGCTTACCTGGCCTTGGTACTGTATGTGTCGCCAGGTGGCGTTACTGTTGCCAAGTAACTGGAAACATTCCCCCGTCAACGCCACGCCCACAAACCCAGCATCATTATTCAGAATTTGAACTTTTGTCAGAGCGCATGCACAGTCGTTTGCATTTATTATTTGGAATGTTGTGAAAATTAAAACTACTGCTATCCACATGATTCTGAAATTCGAATTAACAAGAATATCAGTAAAACTGATGGATGCTCCCCGAAATGAAATACTTTACCTGGCGATCAAAGGATCAACACCCATTCAATAACTGTTAAAATGAATGGCTTTTAAATATATAAGGTAAATGTTGAGTGACATTTGCTTGTTAGACATTTGCTTATTCCTTATTTGTGAAACATACTGTATGACCAATACCTATTCAAAAACTGTTGAAATAAGGAACTTTTCCCCCTCATACGAAGTATATCTTCTAAATGACTTTCACCTTTAAAAATGACCTTGAAAGATCTTACCCAAAAAGTTCAATGAAACTGTTGAATGAAGGCTTTTTTTGCAGAAGGTGTATATTCTGAATTTTTCTGATTGACCTTGACTTCTATAAAACCACTTATTTATGGGAAATATGATCAATAATTGTTCAAAACTTGTTAAAAATAAGGTACTTTCCTTATATATGATATGTGCTTTGAGTGACCTTGACCTTTGAAAATGACCTTGGTCCACAGGTGCCCTGTCTAAAGAAATATTTGTGAAAAATTATGATGAAAGGTTTAGGAAATGGGAGCTTATTCGTAAAAAAAAATATAGATGAAATAAGGAACATTTATGTTCTGAGTGACCTTGGCCTTTCCAACACGACCTTGAAAAATCTTGGTTAACAAGCCTTTGTCTCAGAGACCTAGCTGCCAAAACCTTGATTCAATTTCTGATTAGGAGATAACAGCTCGGATGGACGGACACGACGGCAACTGTATTTTTCGGGGAGCACAATAAAAAAAATTAATGAGTAAATCATATAAAGGTCTATTTCTAAGTATCATAGTTTTTCTTTCATAGTAAACCATCATCTTTTTTTTTTCCAACAGCACAGACAGATAACAGACAGATAACAAAACAAGAGTTGAGCAAACATGGACCCCTGGATACACCAGATGGGATCAGGGGCGCGTTTTACCAAAGAACTTACGATCAACTTTTTACGCGATGGAATTGGTCCGTTCATTGTAAGATCATCCGCTCCACTGCATTTTAAAAGTACAAAAATATGTTGAAAATTAAACCTCGGAGGACTTTCGATTAATTCAATTAAATCAATCTGAGAAATGAGATTTAAGACTTGCCACTTTGTCGTAAGTTGTTTTGTAAAACGGGCCCCAGATGCGTAGGAGGAGTAAGCAGACCCTGTCGATCGGTCACACCCACCGTGAGCCTATAGTCTTGATCAGGTAAACAAAGTAATCCGTAGTCGGAATCAACTGTATAAAGAACGGCTTAAATATTTGCCATGAAACACGTCAGAAAGCATTTGCTAATATTTGCCTTTGGAAACTACTTTAATTAATTTTTCTTCTGTTCACTAATCTATAGATGAAACTTGTAGTATGTAGATTCATCTTGTGTTATGCTGGTCCAGTCTTTTTGATTTGATTAAAAAATACGATGTACGGTCAAAACAAGAGTATGTAACGACAAAGATAACGAACAGTGATCAATCTCGTAAGTCCCCAATAGAATACAAAAACAAGAGTTGGGCAACACAGACCCTGGATATACCAGAGGTGAGATCAGGTGCCTAGGAGGAGTAACCATCCCCTGTTGACTGGTCACACAAGCCATGAGCCCATAGTCTTGATCAATAAAGACTAATCCCGAAGTCAAATCAGTGTATAAAAAAGGCTTACAATGGCATGAAACACACCAGACAGCACAAAAAATTGTAAGGTTACTATGGTAAAACAATCGTTAAACGCATAAATTTACGAATACTGCCTCTTACAAGTGACTGTTTGATAACCCTGATTTGTGCTTTAATTATTTTTGCGAGACACCAGAAACCTGTAGCGATTGAAACGGACGTCACGCATTTTCACCTCATATACTGCCTGTCCACATCACAAAATTCAACGTGCATCATAAAAAATATATCTGTGCGTTTGCTAATATAATAAATGAAATGCTATACCTTATTTTCTGCATGCTTTAACTTATTTCTAATTTAAGAAACAGAAAAATCTGCAATAGTTGTGTTTTTTAAAATAGAAATGTTTGATATAGTGTCTAGTAGTGCTTACCTTGTCCTCTGATATCACAAGTCCTGTACCGCTTAACTTCGCGGAGTAAGATATATGCTGACCATGGAATACAAGACAGACAATATGGCGGGAAAATCCCACAAAATTTACAAGGTTTTTCTAAATATGCAAACCCCCGAAACTTGATGCTAACGAGAATTGATGAAAGTCTGATGATGTCAAGTTGTGATCTTCATTGCACTTTCTATGTCGTATCATTACACTCCACTATTACATCATATAGATTTCCAGCATTTCTGTATGAGCATCACTGAAGAGATATGATTTATGGAAATGCGCATCAGGTGCATCAAAATTGGTACCGTATATGATTAAAATAGACACGAATTTTGCTGACAAAAAAGGTGAAAAGGTATACTAGTACTAGAGATATTTTGGAAAGTATTTCAAGCATATCTCAAATGCTGTACGTGGAAGAACTAGGGAACTTTTATAATCGGTTATTAGTAGTTATTACGTATGAAGGTATGTAAAGGCAAAGATAACGAAACAGGACAATCCGTAAAGTCCAAATAGAATACAAAATCAAGATGGACACATCACTCGACCCTGGACACAGGTGGGATCAGTGCCTAGAGAGTAACATCCTGTACTCGCCCACACCCGCCGTGAACCCATAGTCTGATCAGTGGTAAACGGAACAAGCCGCAGTCAAATCTGTGTGAAAAAACGGCCTAACAATGGCTAAGAAACACTGCATATATCGGAACATGGCCGCGGCAACTGATCTGTGCAATAACCGTTCAGAATTCTTAATAACATGCTTGAATTATATAATGGCCATTCTCGTACAGTGGTGGATCTGAGGTTCAACTGGAGAGTTTAAGATCAAATTCCATTTCGGATTGACTCCCTTAAATTTCGGAGGAGGTAAAGGTACTGTCTCAGTGCATTGAAACAACGTAAATCGTATGCAACACCCTTTAAAAATGCCCTTGATCCGCCTCTGTAACAATTGCACAATGAGTGGAAGGTCCTGGAACAACCAAAGTGGTCCCCAATGAAAATTCAATCATGTTAGTGCTTAATCTATGGCCCTATAGATCTTTGTAGTGATGATTGGCAATTCGATTCTTCCATAACTTTGGAATATCAAGCTTATCTCTGTGTACTTCTGAATATATGTGTCAAGTTGTGATCTCCTTTGAAGTTTTATAGGTCATATTATAACACGGTTACACTTGATTACCATCTCATTCAGACACGAATTTTCATGTCCGTCACACCCTATAACCTCGGCTGAGATTCGGCTCGGCTGGAT
>CAJDSM010044849.1:1767-18273 GCA_903981925.1 Ostrea lurida
TGAAAATTCCTGCCAGTATGGGGGAAAAAAAGATAAACCTNACTTCCCTTGAAATGTTCATATCGTACTTCTTGAAATGTTATTACATCAGGATCATGGTCCCGCAAAATCTGCGATCACAGAGTAATGCAAATATAAAACAATAATTAAATAACTGATTTTAGTGTAAGATACCCTTTAAATGAATTTACATAAAAACTACACTGTACAATATATGGCTGTATAAGTTGGTGATCATATTACTGTTTAAATATGCATGTATTTCACTGAAAATTTTATTTTGAAATCATACATGTACATGACTATAAAATTATTTAACCGATTTATATGGATATACAAATATACATGCTGTTGGTTCACCCATATTTAGGGTCTATTTTAATAGTTTAATTAATTTTGGCCCTAATATACAGCTGACAATATTTCAGTCTGCAGTGCGTACACGGTACAACAATGCCTAAACAAGTTTGAAATCTAGGAGATGACATGAGCGATGTCACGAACAGTCTCAATTCCAATTACATGAAAATTGTTTCAATATACCTTTGTCAGAAGACTAAATCTAACAGGATAGTCTTGATCATGTTTTGTAAAGGTGTTCATGTTCCAGATATTGTATGTCATTACACTGAACGACTCCACACACGGCCATTTACACATCTTACGGGATCTGTTCATCAAAAAATCAGAAGGAATCCATGTTTTCATACACCCTGGTTCCACAATTTTCCATTCCATTTCACCGCCATCATTTAGTGAGGCAGTAAGATTGCTGATCTCGGAGACCTTCTCAAATGTATGTGAATACACATGGTGCATTTCCTGGGGGTAAGTAACTATGGTAAAATTGTGAACACTGACATTTTCCTCGCAAGTCCATTGTAATGAAAATTTACGGAGTGTCCCAAATTCTACAGGATGAAGTGTGCCAGATATATTTACCAGGTATGGTGTCTCATCGTTATATGTGTAAAACAGAGTCTGAAACAGAAGGGAAAAAAATCTTCAAAAATCATCACCTATTGCACATTTATGTAATGTAAATTCCTTATTTTTAATGGATACTTATATTGTGAAAAAAATCGTACGGTAGTCGTTAAATTGCAAAAAATATGAATTCCCAAGAGGACTGTTAGTTACGAGTGTTTACCTGTAATGTATTTCAACAACATAATAAACGTCAATCAATTTTATTTGATGAATGGTGCTTTACACTAAATCCTGCCATAACAAATTCTTTGCATATATCTCTAAAAATCTAGAGTACTGGACTTAACCAATCTAATTAAAATTAGATTGCTTTGATCCTTGTGTAGCAATATACGTGAGTGGATCAAAGGATCTAATTTTAATCTAAATGTTTTGTATCAATGTATCTTGCCTGTCTCTTGATGGTTGAAATTTTCTTTAATTCACTCTCTGGTGTATCACAGAAATGATATCTTGTCTTCACAAAGGAAACTGCAAACTAAATATCAAAGCAAAGTTTTATTCTATTACATATTTTCAAAAGTGAAATATTGAAATTTATCCATTGAAAAAAAAAATAGATTTTTCACAGTTGCCATTTTCACAGTATGACAATAACACCGGGACTACTTACTGCAATATTTATCCACAATACTAATGATTCCTTCTTTTTTACGTTAAAACTTTTATGGTTTTTCTTTATATTCAAATACCCCAAAATAATCTAATTTTTACTTCAATGGGGCAATTGCTTGATCTGTCTATTATAGCATAAAATGTGTCAGGACAGCTAAAAACATGGAATAAAATAGTTCAAATGCTGTAATTTCACAAATCAGCCAAGGCCTTATATATTAAGTTGACAAATTAATTCCCTCACAGGCCCTGGGTTTATGGGGAGTGGGATGGACCGAAAACCCTTAGCTAGCAAAGATGGTTTATAATGAAAATAATACTGGTAAATAGGAGGTTTGTTGAAAAAATGATAACGATGGGTCAGTTCTTGCTGCTTTTTTGCAGTTACTTCATCTTCACAAATCAAGGATGATGCTCCACGGTGTTTCTCTTGGTTTGCGAAGATGCATTTGCATGTACAATTTAGGGCTAGCATTGTTCAAGTAAAATTTGTAATTAAATCAATCACCTGTATGATGTTCTGGCTTTCTATGTAGGTATCTTGGTATTCTTTCACTCGTAAAACTCCACCATACAAAATCCTGTTGTAATCTAAAATATGAAAAAATGTGGATTAATCATGTATGACTTTAATATCGGTGTCTTAAATTAAAAGAAAACATTTGTACAGAATTTACAAAGTACTGCAACTTTGCCAGCTTTCAATAGTCGGTATATCTAAGCCCAGTGGAATTTTGCCAGGATTATCAATTTTGCAAGCATTTACTTAAAAATGTTCACATGTAACAGGAAGGGAAAATGAAATGAACCAGACTGGGATTCCGAGCCCCCTGAATCTCTAGTCAGGTGCTCTGCCAACTGAGCTGTCTGGCCACCAGAGCTCGAACCCAGTTGACCGCTACACTCCCCCCTCCTTAATGATCTTCGTCCCCAAAGACGCAAAACCAAGATTCTGTTTTTTCCTTTAGCAGGACTTTCACCTACAAGTCCAGATCGAGGTGCTTAACGGCATCAAACTTTAACAGGTAGGGAGAAAATCTGTGGCTGAAACGGGAATCGAACCTGGGACCCCTTACTAGTCAGGTTCTCCAACCACTGGACTGAGCTACCCAGGCCGATACCCACGTTCATTCTAGCCTTAACTACTACACACATTAAACATTAAACACGATTATTATCAGGTTGGGCACACTTTCCCTTTACGACGAACATTACCATAAAGGGTGATTGTCCCTCTTTAGCAAGAAATAAGCATTACCAAATTTGGTAATTTTTGTTGGTGCATATGAACAACAATGGAAATATTGTGATATTGTAAAAAGTGGGAAATCATTTGTCTATGGCATTAATTTCCTGTATATAGAGAAGCGCAAGGTACTGAAAATTTAGTTCCACACAGCTGTGTCTTGAGAAGGGAAGTGAAAAGGGAAGCTGTCTTGCAAGTAAAATGTTACAATGGACTAAACCATTAACAATATTTCATTTCCATTCAGTTTATTAAGTGAAAACTTTTGGTTACAATTTGTTCAGTATGCCTTTAGCTCTTCGTCAGTGCAAGGAAGTAAAGATCACGTGCTATAATAAACAATGATAATCATTTAAACATTTAATCTTCGGAACGGACAATTTACTATATAGTAGCCAGGAAATCTCTTCTTTCTAAAGATTGAAATGGCAGTTATATGTAATAATTTGCCTTCCATATGCAGTTATACTTTTCCCTATTATCAAGAAAACACATATTCGGATTTTATAAGGGGTAATATCGCATGCGTAATTAATGCAATACATATAAGCTTATGTACGACCTGTTTAATAAAACAACATATATATTATTAGCACGGTATAGCTTCCATACAAAAATTGCAAATTTGCATGATCTTTTGCTCTTTCTGATTAACTAGTGCTATACCGGATACAACAGTTGATAAAAGATGGAAGCCAAGTCAAGTTTGGATGTGACATTTAAAGTTTCTTGAACTGGACAAGTTTAAGTAGTGTCAAAGAAAATCCTTCGGTCAAAAAGGTGTCAGTACATACAGCCTGAAATACTTCGTTTTCTCAAATATGCAGCAGCAAACATGGAATATTACTGAAAATGTACTTGTTTTAATTACCACATGGCCCAATATTCTTCCACTTTTCTCTTTACTTAAAACAAATACTGTTAAGGTGCACGAAAAAACTGTGGTAAATTCGCTATATTTCTCGCTAAAGAGGGATAATCGACCTTTATGGTAATGTTCGCCGTAAAGGGATGTGCCCAACCTGATCAATTACAGAATCAGGTTGGTGTGACTGAGATAAATTTTTCTTTTGTGTGCGTGTGTATTTTAAATATTTTCCTACCTGGTTCCCCTGCAAGGAAGGCGTGGCTGATTTTTAATATGATTGTTACTGACAAATATAACAGTAACATGAAGCATGCAATCAATAGTCGGTATGGCACTGCCCAGTGAGGTATATTGAAAGTAGGCCACTTGCCACAACAAGAATTATTTTGTAAAATGTAAAAGGCTATCAGAAAAGTTTAATACGTTCCAAATTGAATAAAATTCATGATATGTTATATTTTGAAATGTTAATCAATGAAAATAAATGGACAATCATTAAAATTATCTTTTTCTTGGTGAGATAAGGGATGAGAACTCTTCTTGAAAGGAAACGAAAAAGCGCATGTGCTTGGTTCTCATGGTATTTACGACGCTTTAAAAAAAAGTTATTTTTCTAAATAGTACGGTATTCATGCAAATGTTGTGCTATTTGCCTCATATATTTGAAGATTGACAGACCTATCAACATTTGACATGTTTGTTTTAACGCCCTTAAAATGTGAAGTTTAGTGCAGGTTTGTGTATTGTCTGATCTCAGAAATATTGGAATGCTATGGTTTCGAATTTCCTCAGAAAATATATTTATAGATATCTGACTATTAGTGGATATTTTTACTAGGTAAAGTAATCATTTCTTGAATGCAGCAAAGAAGTTCATGATATATCTTCCTTTTTCAGATAATGATACTTAACAATACATTCTGTCAGTGTCACAGCTTGAAGACCACAATTAATTGATTGCTTTATTGTAGAGATGCACCCATGATGGACTTACTGGTAGTAGAAGAAATTTTGCAAAAAGCATTGCAAAATGATCACGAAACGATAAACCTAAGCCATCGAAACATTGCTGTCCTCTCAAGCAGCTTTCAAAAACTTAAACACGTCAAACGTTTGTTACTGAACGACAATCAGATCATGGTCCCTCCATCTGAGATCACTGACCTAATCAAACTGGAGGAACTTGTTCTGAATAACAACAAACTGACATTACTGCCAACGGGACTGTGCAAACTTACAAATCTGACGTACCTTAATTTGTGTCATAATCCACTGAGTGTTCTCTCCGACGAGATTTGTCAACTAAGCAGTCTTCATCAGCTGTGGATTGTCGATTGTCAACTAGTTAACCTGCCATCGAACATTGGAAACTTAAAATATCTAAGGAAATTAAGTGTGCGTGAGAACTATCTAGAGTCTCTTCCTCCCAGTTTTGTAGAACTAGAAAATCTATCTTGGTTGTGCTTATCAGAAAATACCTTGAGATGTTTACCAAAATCTTTTCATAAATTGAAAAGCTTGACTCATTTGAATTTGAACCAGAATGAAATGACTCATATTCCAGAGTCGATTTCAGAACTACCCAATTTAATTTGTTTGTTGATGAAGAGTAATTTCATCAAAGAAGTAAAAGATGACACAATACTGGCCTTATCCAAACTGACCAAGTTTGATCTCAGAGATAATGAAATCCAAGTAAAACCACCGCACTGGAAGGTAAGCATTTATGCATTTGATTTCTGTAATAGTTCTTAAATTATTTTTAGCAATAGTACCATTTTTATATTAGATTTGCTAAGTTAATCCATGTAGTAAAAAACTGCACAATCATGTAACAGGAAAGGAAAAAATGCAATGGACCAGACTGGGATTCGAACCCGGGCTTCCTGAATCTCTAGTCAGGCAGGTATTCTAATTAACAACTGAGCTTAAATTGGCTACAGGCAATCAAATCCACATGCCTCCCTTCTTAGATTCCTTCATACCTTGATGACATCAATCTAGGATCTTCATCCCCTGGCAGTCAGGCATTTTCACCTTTAAGGTCCAGGGGCTGGTCTATAACACCATATGTAACAGGAATTAGGAGAGAAATGCAATGGACCAAATCAGAATTTGAACCCCCGGGGCCCCTGAATCTGCAGTCAGGTGCTTTACCAACAGAGCTAATTGTATGATCACTACACATCTATAAATTCATTGTGGCAATCAAACGGGGTTGATCACTGGTAGCCATAAACCCTTAAATAGTAGAGTGCCGGACTGGAGATCTAGAGGGCCTGGGTTCAAATTCTGGTGTAATGGTCAGCTGGGTTCAATCTCTGGTGTATGGTCAGCTGGGTTCAAATTCTGGTGTATGGTCAGCTGGGTTCAATCTCTGGTGTAATGGTCAGCTGGGTTCAATCTCTGGTGTAATGGTCAGCTGGGTTCAATCTCTGTGGCCAGATAGCTCAGTTGGTAGACACCTGACTAGGGATTCAGGGGGCCCGGTTCGAATCCCAGTCTGGTCCGTTGCATTTTCTCTCTTCCTGTTACAACTGCGTATGCCCATTGCATTTTCTCCTTTCCTATATATTGTAATTGCTTTATATCATTTCGTGCTAAATTTTATTGCACTAATGCATGAAATGTACAATATGGATAAATAACATGTTATCACAATTTTGCAATCTGTAGATTGCATTTGAATTCCACAGTGATTTTTATTGTTGCTACACTATATATGTATTTTAAATGATGCGTGTATGTAAACATGTACCTCCTCATGCAAGAGTACTGACAACTGAAACTAGTTTTTTAGATGTAGAAGAATTATGTGTGTATAGGGAAACAATTGCTAATACAGATTCTGTATACAAAGTATTAGTACATACCGGTAATTACAGTGCAGCTCAGGTGGATTTTTGAATGCCCACTTTCCCCAGCCAGCCGGTCATACTTGGAATTACAGTGGATATTAAGGTGGAATGAAACGTTTGACAATTTTTGCCTATGAATTCAGTCATAATTATGATGAAAGATGGCAACAGCCTAAACACAATACCTTCAACTGTTTATTTTTAGGAATTTTTTTAGATTTGTTTTTAAAAAAACGGAAAAATACATTTGTCTAACCCTTCCATTATATACACCACTATTTGTATTGTGAAGACAATGAAAATAAATTCTATTCAGTGTACTATTATTTTATTTTGAGGAAAAACATGACAAAAATCAGATAATCGTCTTTTTATTGTATCAGACAGGAAAACCCACTGGAATATATGTAATGGAGAAGCACATATGTTAAAAAATAATATTCAAACCAAAAATTGAATAAAAGTTTAAAAAGGAACATGATAATTTTTTCCAAAACCTTGTAATAAAATATCCTTTAACAGGAGTTACCCTTCTTGAATGTATAGGAATGAAAAAACAAGGCAACATTTTGATCACAATTTAAAAATTTCGAATTCTATTTTATCTATGGCATTATCCGGACTATAGAGGTTGGCATTTTATTACTCACATACTTTCAATTGTTTATTTTGAATAAAGCTTGGATACCCTTAGAATTAGCACCACTGACTAATTAATCCAATATTAAAAACTAGGTCCGTATAGACTTATCGCTTAATATTCGCCTCCAAACATTGAACGAACATATAACATATGAAGGAAAGACTGGTAAATAGTCGGGTTAATGTTGGAGGCGAATATAATCGATAAATCAAATTTTGTGCGGTTCTAAACCTTTTCTTCCTCGACTAAAACGATAACCGAAAGTAGACCGGTGTCAAGCGGAAACGCGTCACTTAGTTATGATATGGCACGAACGTTTCATACTACTTAATAGTGGACATTTACCCCAAGTGTTTATATCAACCCACTCTAAAAATACCCCCCCACACCGGTGGGGCAAATAATTTCCACTTGAGCCATACTGTAACTTAATCATTTTCGTGGAGTGTCTCTCTCTTAAGGACACTCCAAACCCAAGATTAATTGTAACCTAATCATTCATTTGTAATGTGACAGGCCTTGATTACATATTGATTGTTTAATGTTTTGGCAGGGCCTTGATTACATATTGATGTTTAATGTTTGGCAGGGCCTTGATTACATATTGATTAATGTTGACAAGGCCTTGATCACATTGATTGTTTAATGTTTGACGGACCTTGATTACATATTGATTGTTTAATGTTGGCAGGGCCTTGATTACATATTGATTGTTTAATGTTGACAGGTCCTTGATTACATATTGTTTAATGTTTGACAGGGCCTTGATTAATATATGTTTAATGTTTGACAGGGCCTTTGATTACATATTGTTATATGTTAGGCAGGCCTTGATTACATATTGTTTGTTTAATGTTAGGCAGGGCCTTGGTTACATATTGATTGTTTATGTTTGACAGGGCCTTGATTACATATTGATTAATGTTTGACAAGGCCTTGATTACATATTGATTGTTTAATGTTTGACAGGTCCTTGATTACTATATGTTTAATTTTGACAGGGACTTGATTACATATTGATTGTAATGTTTGGCAGGGCCTTGATTACCTATTGTTTAATGTTAGGCAGGGCCTTGATTACCTATTGTTTATGTTTGGCAGGGCCTTGATTACACAATGATTGTCTAATGTTTGACAGGGCTTTATACATATTGATTGTTTAATGTTGTTACAGGTCCTTGATTACATATTGTTTAATGTTTGACAGGGCTTGATTACATATTGATTGTTTAATGTTGGCAGGGCCTTGTTTACCTATTGTTTAGTGTTAGGCAGGGCCTTGATTACCTATTGTTTAATGTTTGGCAGGGCCTTGATTACACAATGATGTCTAATGTTTGACAGGGCTTTGATTATATTGATTGTTAAGTAATTGGCAGGGCTTGATTACATATTGATTGTTTAATGTTTGGCAGGGCCTTGATTACATATTGATTGTTTAATGTTTGGCAGGCCTTGATTAATATGATTGTCCAGTGGACTAAATGGTATTCAGAGCACTGACGAACTTACGAGTGGCCTTGATGAAATTGATGATGACTGCTCAGAGGAGGATGAAGATGATGAGTGTGAAGATGGTGATGACAGTGATAATGACTGCCAAAAGGATAACTGACACTGTTTATCGTTAATGTGAAAAGTTCAGTATTAAACTCTCATTAGGTAATGATATTGATCATTACCAAAAAGCATGTTTATTGCGTCACATTTTTGAAGAGTAGGAGGCATTTTCTTACTCCTCCTCACTAACATCTGCAGTGCCTATAGTAAAAGTACCCTACAGTATGGTTGTACTCTGCGTTGGTATGGTTGTATCTAAATGACGTTTGGTATAGATTTTGAGTGGTAGTGTTCACAAAATAAGATGCTGTAAAACGAGAATATTTAGCGCAAACATATTTTAGCGCAACCAGCAATGAAAACCTTTCAGCACAAACTTATATTAGCGCAACAATTCCACCTGGTCAATTATTTAATGCCAATGAAAGCCTTTTAGCACACAATTGAATTTAGCGCAACAGCACGTTTGTGCTAAAATAAATAGTGCGCTAATTATTATCGTTTTACGGTATGCAAATTTTCATGGAAATTTTTTCCCCCCACAAAATACTTGACCCCTGGATATGCACATTTGCATATGGTGATGAACAGGTGTGCACATATTCAGCTATGTACAATGTATAGGTTTTGAGTTTTAGTGTTCACAAAAAGTATTGACGGGTGGACAATGTGAAAACTACAGGGCACCGCATCAGTCAATTTCTAACTTTACAGTAGTCTAACCGAGTTCCTTTTTTTAATACAGATGAAAAATCTTTTGAAGTACCAGATTGTGTAGTGTAGTTCACCTCCAAGGGGAGGATCCAGGATTTTTTGAAAAGGGGGGGAGGTGAGATCAAATGCCCATACCTTCAGAGACAAGATACAAGGGATTATGGGCCATGGTGACAAAGGCTCTGAGCAGTGTGTTCAGGGCAGATTCCAATGGCTTAAAAAACTGGAGTTTTTTGTTTTGTTTTTGAGGACTTGTCACAGGGCCGTAAACAGTAATTTCAATTGGGGGGGGGGGGGTCTGGCAGCTGCTTTAGACCCCCAGTGAGTCCAGAACTGGCTCTATATAGTAGGGAGTCCAGGGGATGGAACCCCCAGAAACTGAAAGGTTTTAGAATTTTCATTAGGTCTGGGGGCTGCTTTCGGTCCCAGCTGGTCCAAGACTGGCCCTGGTAGGAGGTCCAAGGGGAGAAATCCCCAGAAACTGAGAGGTTTAAGCATTTTCATTGGGTCTGGGGGCTGCTTTCAGCACCCAGTGGGTCCAGGACTGGCCCTGGCAGGGGGTCCAGAAGGCTAAGCCCCGGAAACAGAGGTTTTAGCATTTTCATTGCAACCCACACAACCTCCCCCTTGAAGTCGGAACATAAAACCAGTGACAGGTAGTTGTTTTTTTTTAAGGTTTTAATGACAATTTTTTAAATAAATAACAATTAAAATGATTCTACAGAGCCAAGACATCTGTCTTTAAAATACGAGTGTCTCTCAAGTTTGGGGTCATGACCTTTCTTTTGAAAAAATGATGTTAACTTGACTGTATCCTTTTCTTCTTCCTCCTCATCATCCCTGGAAGGAAAAAAAAACCCATAGATTTATACCAGTACTATCTACTGAACCAATCTTACAAACCCCAGTGTATATGGGACAGCATCTTCGCTAGCCAAGGGTGATGATACACGGTGTTTCTTTTTCGCCCTTGGCAGATATAGCCGGCAAAATGAAAACTTTGAGTGGCGCCATCTGTCGTCATAAACTAGTTACAGAATCTGATGTACGCAAAACGAAAGAATACACGTTTAAAAAAAACAAACCAGGTCTTAAAATATTTTTTTTTGTAAGTAAATCGTCTAAGATAAATCGTATCATAGTCATTTCAAAGTAAAATATATCAAATTCCATTACTCTTTCTGAATTGTTTTTACCAAGCAATTGATTTTCGCATAATGCGTCAATTAGTAGAATTCGTGCGAACAGTGATCAACGCAACCAATCAGATGGCTTCATTAATGTTTCATTTTTGCCTGCTATATCTGCCAAGGATGAGAGAAACACCGTGTATCGTCCCCTTGGCTAGCGAAGATGTGAAGAGAACAGTTATCGTCACCCTTGGCTAGCGAAGATGATGGGACAGGTTGATATTTAATGCCGGTACCAAAGTACGAATATGCCATTATATCAAGCGATATAAATAGAATGCAGATTTGTTACTAACAAAATTTTGCCATTGGACGAATTTACCGGTAAATCGAATGCCGCTGTAACGAGCGCTGACTGTATTATTTTAATACTCTGTATTAAATATTTGTTTTGAAATAAGTCAAGTTATGGAAATTACCATGCTTATCTGTGAGGCTCTTTATAATTGGGCTGTGTATTGGCCAGATTTTTCTTTTAAGATAAGATACATGTATATTTACATAGTACATGTATATGATGATTTGTTTTGCTATAAATTCAAATATTCCACTGAAAATATTAAAATAAACAACAAAATGGATGTATTCCTTGCGACAAGAACTCTTATTTGGTACCAAAGTTTTTATGCCCCTGGGCATATACCGGTAGATTTCTGTCTGTCTGTCCATTTCTTTGTCCACAAAAACTTTTAACATTGGTCTTAAGTTTTGAATGGTAAGTGATAGGGCTTTCATATTTCACATGTGTATTCCTTATGACAAGCCCTTTATTGACCTTCTGACCTTGAACTTTGACCTACTTTTCAAAAAATTTAACATTAGATTAACCTTTGAATGGTTTAGTGATAGAGCTGATGATGCAAAAAAATTATTAAATATTGCAGCAGTGGGGGCAAGATAACACTGGTGTACAATGTGGCCCATGGTACTTTTATTTTGTATTGACATTTATAAGATGCATGTATACTTAGCTTTATGATCTGATTGGGGAGGACAATGATCTATACTTTTGGACTTCCAAAATTATTAGCACATAAACATAATTGTCATTTCATTCATTGTTGCTGGTAGATGCATGGATATTTAATATCAGTATCCGTTTATCCCCTGTTGAGTATTTTACATGTAGTTTATTTAAAACTTCATGTCTTCTTCCTGTGTCAATATACCGGTAACAAATGTGCATCCGGTATAACGGCAGGTTACCTGAGATTGTTAAATGACAAGTAGAAAAAACAATTAGCTATCGGCAATATTTTCACATTTGACCAAGATTTTGTAACGGATTAAATTCCTTGCCCTTTTTTGCACGAGACAGCCTCCCAGGTAATGTTTGTTTACTGAAAACGAAGACGAGGTTAATCGATGCACTAATTGTGCTGATGAATAAACAAAGGGAAATAACATGTACCACTAAAATAGACATATAGTTACAACAACACATTCATTAACCCTTTCACCGATTAATTTCCTTTACATAAATAACACTGACGATGGATTTCCTGAGCAAATTTGCTAAAAATGTATATGCTATGTTTAAATTGTTTGTACACTTTCTTTAAAGAAAAAAGATATTGAACTGAACATTTGGTATGCTGATAAAAACAAGTTCAGGTGTATATCTTCACCATTTGTAAGGCCAATGTGTATCAACATACAGGTAATCAGGTGTGAAAAACAATCAACAGGTAAAATGTGAATTTTGAAATAAATTTATTCAAAGGTCATGATTTATTTTCTCTTGTGCATTGATACCAGTCCTTTCACAGATTTTGTCAAATAAATCGTCCGTAAGAAAAAAAAAATGAAAGAAGTTAACTTGAAGCTCTCCGCGGTCACGGTCTCTCCGAGAACTCTAACGAAGTTTCAACCTCTGGCCAGAGGCTCTGGTAGTACAGTGTCGCTGAATCTTTTATAATATTCACACTCACGATTATAGTCGGTTGAAAACTTGAAATTCCCAAGAAATATTCCTTATTTTTCTTCTTAATTCAAAATTCTTAACACAAAATCAAGTCCTCGTCGTCGCCCTTACTCAGTAAAATTCACCATTGTTGTGGTTATCGATATCTGCGTCTTCGTTTGATAAACTATCGAGATCTTCGTCTCTGACACCGCCCATTGAAGTAAACAACTCTCAAATCACATGAAATCTCGCGAAAGCGCGATTTCCCCCAAGTAATTCGGGGGAAAATTCAAACAGAGTTCAATCCCGGTAAACCGGGAACTGTCGTGGCGGAGTTGCGTAACGTGATCCCGGTCTACCGGGAACTGTCGGTGAAAGGGTTAAAACGGCAAAATGATCGGAAATGAATGTGGCCGTTGTAATGAAAGCTGACTGTATAGCTATCTTTTCTAAAGGATTTAAACTCTTGCATACCATTTAACCTGCACAGCATTTTTCTGTAAAATCACAGCGGCAGTGGACCAACCAAAGCGGACAAACTGGGGAAAGCCGAACACCTTGTCCATGCTGTCTGACAAAAACTTTTTCGTCTTCGGATCTGTGCATTACAATGTAGAGAGATGAGTAAGACAAAGAAAGATCATACACTTTTTATTAAATCATTCTGCAGAATTAATAAATCTACTTGTATTAACCAGTTCATTATATAAATTCCCTCCAACATGTTGTAGATGATAATTTTACAGCAACACAGCATCAGGATACATGTCTGACTCAATTTTTTCTCCACTACAGTACATACATGTACGTATGTGTACATACCTATGTGTAAAACTTGAATTCAGTACCAGTATGTACTGTATATAAAACTGAGTGAAAGTGCTGGCTTAGAAATGTATTAGATAGCATGTATATCTATAACACTGTACGTACCTCCGGGGTAACCACTACCATACCCCTCCTCATCAACAGTTATCTCCTCTTGGAATTTCCACTTAGACAATGCTCGGTCTCTACAAACCTGTAAAGTAGAAGAGTCTACGGTTTAAAACTGTCTATATAATGATGAGGGAATGCAGTCTGATTAAAACCTAACATCAATTTCGCTCCCCCCAATGAGCGGACATGGAAAAAAGGGGGAGAGCAAGATTGAGGGTCTGGTTTTAATTAGACTGAAGAGAATGTGACATACATCATCACAAACCGCGGGTTATTGTTTCCACTCCGTTTAACACTTTTGTGGAGCAGCTGCTCACACTGAATGGATTTAAATTACTGTTTGTACATGAATATACTATAGAATAAGTAATAGTATATTTCCTCTAACCTCTTTGACAGGTAGAAATATTAGACATGCGTTGTCTGATTGGTCAATATTTACATATCAAACTTATGTGAATTGACAGAATCAAAACTAAATGTTGACATGGATGAAAAAACATGCAAAACACAAGTAATCAGAAGCATTTTTATTCAGAAAAATAATCTACCCACCTTCGCACATATACTGGCTGCACTGACGATGGGATAGAGAGCATCAGCCTTCTTGGCTACTGTGATCTGAATGTTGGGAAACAGGTTCTTTAACTTGGTCTGGTATTTTTCTGGGTCCCCTACTGTGTCGACATAGACCTCTGCAATGTTGGCGCCCAGGTCCAGCGCCCTCTGTACCAGCCGTATTGCACAGTCGTGTGATATTGCGTTCAAGTTGTATTTTGTCCTGTTAAAATCAGATGTCAAATACATGTCATTTCATAAAGTTAATGTCAGATTAAATGTCATCATTGGTTTAGCCATGCTTGCTTCTTATTGTGTCAGGGACATGATTGAGTTCCTCAGAAATCAGAGGATAACTGGTCAAAAAGGGAGGAAAACACCTCACCCTACCTGGAAAAATATCTTTTTTTTTGTGGTCACTACAGATCAAACCCAGAGCATTTCATTTTTATCAAAAAATTTAGTAAATTTGGAGGATTTCCTCCGAAAAGAGGAAAAATCACATCTCTGTTGTGCATGTGTGTGGACTCAAAACCAGTTTACAATGATGACTAAATCATCAATGTTAGCATTCACAATGACTTTAAGGGAAAGAACTTTCAATTCGACAGTCTTAATTATACATACATGTATATTACTACCATGGGTTGTGAAATATAGTTTTTACCAGCACTGATCTTTTGACCTTGTGAGACTAATAAAATCCTTCATTAGTACGAGTGTGGGATTGGGAAATTCCATCAAAGGGACAAGATTCGAAGTCTAAGATGAGGCTTTGCCGAGTCCTAGACAGCGAATCTTGTTCCAGAGATGGAATTTCCCAATCCCACACAAGTAAATAATGAATGATTATTATTCTCACATTTTACCCACTGTTTAGTGCATAAATTCAAGAGCATTAAGAAAATTTAGAATTATCAATATCTTTATTTGAACTTTAATGCAAAAACTAATTAGACAGGCAGAAAGAGCATACCCGGAACTAAAAAACATAATTTAAAAGCTGTCCACCGGGAAGCTATATCAAATTGAAATATAAAGGAAACAATGTAAAACATTTTGCTTCACCGTGTAACATAAATTATAAAAAATATGACGTCAACAGTGTGAGAACACGAAATAATCTCACAAATGGCTGTCTCACATGGGTAAGTCTCACACTGGTGAAAATGTGAGAAAACAGGTTGACTGACTGTCCATGATCACACACATTAAACCATTGACATAACTAACTTGGTCATAAATGACAGATTGGATAAACAAAAGGGATGTTGATTTGAATTGAGTACTGAATTACTTTGTTCACATTTCAACTGACCACCTAGCAGTAACTTGATCAGTTCTTATTCAACACAATTTCATTGTGGTCTTAAGCACCCTCTACAAACTGCAATCTATAATTTTGCTTTGATAGGGAAGTGACACAGACACAATCATTAAGATACCAAACTCTTCTTATTTACATGATAGTGAATTATTGATAATCTTCAGTCCGAGAAGTGGAAAGCTTCTTTCAGACTGGACCCAGTATGACTGCTGAACTTAGTAGGGATGGGTATCGCCAAAAAATTTGTATCGCGATATATCAGAATATTTTTTCTTAATATCGTGATAATATCGGATATTTTAGGACATTGCATTTTTCATTATGTCTCTCATTATTTCAGTACTCCTTATGTGTATTAACACTAAAACGTCAGGTTTGGTTTACTTAAACATTTAATTTGTATTAGAAAACTGTAAGGAAAAAAAATAACGAAAAATATCAGACCGACCAGATAAAAATAAAATCATGAAATGACTCACAACCTATGTCAGGAAAAATAAAGATATGACTATGGCAAATATGTAAATATGTTGAGCATTAAACAATAGACATTTGCAAAACGTTTAACAAATCAGATTTTTGTATAAAAATGGTTTTTTCTGGAATTTACATATGTCTAAAAATACCGATTTTTCGTCCGCCGTATCGCGATACGTATTGTGGGACCAATTATCACGATATACCGATATATCGATAAAACCTCACATCCTTAGAACTTAGTGTGGCAAGCAATGAAATATATAGGATTTGTGATTTTTATCCATAACTTAAGTGAAAACATTATAATGGGCAGATGCAAACTAATCATCTCGTTGAGATTCGGCTCGGCAGGATATCTGGACTTGGTGAAGGCACCAGGGTCCAGTCCAAATATCCAGCCGAGCTGAATCTCAACCGAAATCAGCAAACTAAATGCTTCCACCCATGCTGCGATAAACGTTTTCAGTCCATGCTGTGTTAGCATCTGCCCATTGCATTGTGACATCAATTTATGTTTTGGCTATATTATGGATGAAAACCATGAATGCTGTACATTTCATGTCTGCTTTACTGTGTAATCAACAGCTAAGGCCAAAAATAAAAATAGTTGTG
>CAJDSM010044851.1:3712-19237 GCA_903981925.1 Ostrea lurida
AGAATGGTTTGCGCCCCTCTCGGCGGGATTCCGGTTGAAGGCCCGGCCCTTCTTGACGAATCTTTATTCGTTGGGCGCGGGGGTTCATTTTTTCCTGGTCGGATCCGCTGGACTTGCCCGTACGGGGCCGCCCGCCCCCCTCTAGGTGAAATCCCCGTCGTAGCTCCCGTATCATGTTTTTCGCGGTTTTGTTTTAAGGCGACCCCCGGTATTGACAGACGTAATGGCACAAATAGTATCCCCCTTATTGTTCTTGTTTCAGCTGGGAGACTCGGCTAAATCAATTTGCCATTGTCATCTCATATCCGTCCTCGCTGTTTGTCTTCGTCGCTTGAATTCCTCCTATCGGTTATGTAGGTCTTACGTTTTGACTTTGACCCATTCTCGATTGAGAGACTGGAATCTTGTGTCTAATTGCCGCACTTGCGCGATTACAAAGTTGTACTCCCCCTAACCTGGTTAGGATCGTATACAGACGTTTTAAGTTGCTGGAGATTTTGACTTATCATGTCACGACTGTGTCTTTTGCAGTTCCCTGAGGTTTGGGGTCACGACGTCCGGGTATGTTTCATGACGAGTTGATCACCATGCTGTGAGTTCTTGAATCCACTACTTCTTCCTCTAAGGTTGGGTACTGTTTTCCGCTGGCTTCTCCATGCTTATAATAATCCCGTTACTCCTAGCCTTTAGTGGGCATGGTCTTTTTAAGCGCTTGAGAAAATTGCTTAATCCGCCAGGGGTTCCGATGTTTCAGGGTCTTTGTCGCTGGGGTTTCGGTCATTAATCCCAATATTGGTCGGGATCCTGTGTCTCTTAATTCATCGGTTTGAATCTTAACATTGTGTAAGACTGTTGTGTACCGATTGTTTCCAAGGGATTTTGTTGTCTTTTATGAAGACATTAACAGAGTGTAATATGATTTCATCTTCTCAACTTGTGCAATGCAGAGCGAACGTCACATCGAATTGAGCGTCAACAAAGCGAAACTCGTGTTTTGAATTAGGAAGAATAAAAATATGCGCTTTATATAGTTGTGTTGACTAATAGAATTAATCGTGCTTTGGTCAAGGCTTTGAAATTGCAATCCTGGTATAAACTTCTTTCATATGCATATGCTCTGCAGTCATCAAGATCTCTATTCTTAAATGCATTGTTTGCTTGATGTGTAAACAGGTCGTTACAGCACAAACGTGATGATTCAACCTTTTTTAATTGTACCAAGAACAATTATCTCATATACACGATTATTTCGTTGTCACGTTTGGTTCTACGGATACGCACGAAGGAAGCGGTGCTTTTGTTTGATTTCTATACGGGAAGATGAGTTCATTTTCTTATTTTTTTTATCCATTTTGACAATTATGGGTTTTCTCTTTTCTTTATCCCATCTTGGCCTAATGGTCGAGGATTAATTCATTTGATTGGACATGTTTGTTATCTTTGCCTTGTCTCATAATGGAATCAAGCATTCTGTCGCAATTTGATGACCGATGTTTTATGGGATTTTATGACCGCCCAGTCAAAATAATTTATGGTAGTTTCTGCATTTTCAACAATTACCAAGTTGATAAATGATGTCTACTTTATGATTTTGATTGCACTTCTGCCCTGTGTGTTGTCATAATGGATTTTCATGCATATTGAAATGTTTATTGGTAACTGATCGTTATTAATGACATAGGTTTGCGAAGATGCTGACATGACAACAATGTTTAAAACCACTGTAATATTCATTTGTTGTCAGTCGGTGGTCTTCTATCTTTTAAATCTATTATTTACATTACAGTTTGTGGGTATTAAAGAGACTAGCAACAAATACAAGTGTAGGGTATATTATCCACTTTACTCGGACCACAGAATTGATTCAACAGACAGTGGAAGATCAGTCAACAGATTGAGCTTAATCGCATATCAACCGATCCTACCTTTTGAGCGTTTGTAATTACCTTTGTTTTATTTTAAACTTTCTAGATTATTGGTCAGTATCTCGTGTATTCGATTTTCATATGATCTCAATAGACACCCGTCGAAGATGCAATGATAAGGTTCAGGCGGAGATGGATTCGGTTTACAAGATCGTTTAGCACTAGGCCACCACGGGTATCTCCGGGTTCCTCTGTTCTACTTGCTTTCATTGTATTGATTGGAGTGACTTGGTCAGTATTATCTCGTGAGTTCGGTAGAAGATCGCAGTGGGACACTCAGATTTATCTGGTCGAAGAATTTTGTAAAGTTTTTCTGTTTCAATCCACCTCGCAATTACTGTTTAGTTTGCTTCACCTTTTTGGTCTTTTTCGAAATAATTTTATCTTTTTGGTTTCTCGCAATTATTCATTTTTCTCTTTGAATCCATAATAATTCATTCTTTATCGTTCTTTCAATAACTTAACTTTTTTCTGTCATCTATCTTGCAGTAGGGTGCTAACTGCCAGATTGGCACAAGTTGTATCGCGGTTCGATCTGCTCGGTTGATGTGGTGAGGCGATTCTAAGTGAAATTGGGAGTTAGATGGTTTCTAGACCGTTGCGATACATTATGCGTGTTTTTGGTTTCCAGTGGGTCTCGGTGGCTAGTGTGTTGTTTGGCATTGCTCAGGGTATACTATTACTAATTTGATTTGAGTTTTACACGTGATGTGAACACAACGGGAGTTGCTTTGTTATATTTAGGAATAGATGATTTTCCAGGTTTTGACTTACACGTATTCCATGAGATGTACTGTGACTTTACAGGGTCTGGGACATTTTGAACACAATTCAAAATCTTTCAGATTTGTCGACTTCAAGAAAATGCATCCCTGTCGATTATCTTTATTTATTTCATGAAGGTTTTTGTGCGAGAGTGAATAGGCTATCCAAGAATGGTCGATTTCATCGTGGTTGTCCAAGTCAGCATACCTTGCCTGGATATCAGATGTAGATTTGTTTATTATACCATTTAATCTTAAAACAGACATGATAAAAAATTTTAGATGAGTGCAATGATGGCTAGGATTATCTAGTCCCGCCTGCAGGACATAAAGCAAGAGAGAGCAGTGTTTACTTTGCTGCATCATCATGCGCCAATCTGTAGTCAATGCCGATATTTGATATTCTTTTGTTATACATGATTTGTGTTTATAACCTATTTGCGTTTTTCCTATTTTGCTACGGGTAATCCACGTTTACTTTATTCGGCTAGGGCTCACGCGGATGTGCCGGTCAGCAGGAGGTGCTTACTCCTCTCTGGCACTCGATCCTACCATTCGCTGGTCTTGTTCGGAGGCATCGTGTTGTCCCTACATCGATTGGGTATATGTCTTTTTGGCGATTAGGATTAGTTCTACACAATGTTACTTGTCCTTTTTTGTATGTTACGTTTTGCTAGGTTTACAATTTTAAGGGCTTTCACAGCAGGACACGCGACAGTACAACAGCGATGACAGAACACTCTCTTGTATATACACATCTTCGAATACTGGTTGTATAGATTGATTAAGTGGCCGTGTGGGAGGGTGCTCTTCTTATTGTTCGGGAGGGGTGGCTTGTGTACTACTTTTTGATAGGGTTTGGCTTCAGGCGTTGCTTTAGTTGACGAAAGGTGCTATTATTTGGAATTGCAGAACAAACAACGGTACAAATTGAGAATACTACAATATGCAGATACTATCACACCCAACAACTATCTTGACTTGGCGCTGCTTAATACAGAACTGACACTTTTATACTACGATACGTAGAACTTACTGGGTCTATATACTACTTTACTTATCTTATACTATCACTACTACTTATCTATGCGATCTTTGCTGGTCCACGCGCACGATGCTTGCGCTTCGGACTGCGAAAGGGACACTAGGTGTAAATTAGGGGAAGCACAAGGTTTCTATTTAATTAGTCGGACCTTTATATTTTGTTCATCAGTATTCGTTCTAAAGATGTTGACGTTTGACAGTTATTGATATCCTAATCGTATACGATACGGATTTATAGAGATATTGGGTTTGTTCGGTTCGGTTATATGTATTTCGTCCCTTTCGGGATCATCATTCTGGGCTATCGTCGCACTATTGGAAGTGAAAACTGCAATTTAGGTTGCTGTGTAAAGTGCGTTATTCTGGCGCGTCAGCTAGACATTCCTTCTTGGGTCGATCTGCACAATCATTCCTAGTGACTCTTAGTCACTTTTTCTGAATTATAAGAAACGCTCAGGTAATATTTGACACAGGACTATCCCCTCATAACTACTACAAAGGTATATCGATAACAGGATCCTGAAAAAAGCAGTCGTGTTTATTTAGTGCGGTTTTGACCTTTTCTTGAGGCATGACTGTGATTGGGAAGGGGGAGCTCTGGCTCACTTTGGTGAAGAGATATAGAAGTAGGAACATGACGATTAAGGTTGGCGTGACGGGATTTGGAAGTGGGACTATTTTCTCTGATCCAGAACGTTTTAAAACAAGAAGTCGGTTAGCGCAGAATAAGTATACGAACATACTATTATGGTCAAATGGAAATCGATAGCTACTTTGTTTGTATAGATCGTATCCAATATAGAATATATGGGTACCAACTGCGTATCTACGTGTAGAAAATACATGGAGCAGTTACTGAGAATACTCCCGCGAATCTGCACTGCGCGACGTACAGTTGACTAGGTTATTTCTCATTTACTCTAAGAATACAGTTAGCAGATACCATTTTGAAAGATGGCAAATATTACAAGCACGGTTAGTAGACTTTGTTCCATGGTTAAATCTCATAATCAACGCAATCTCTGTACGTAGAATAAAATCCGAATGAATCTATATCTGAACGATGAGCGACCAGTCTTCGTATCACAGATTACGAATTGTAACCAGCTGATAAGGAAAGTGAAACTTCAGTCTTATCATGTGGTTGTAGAACTTATCATTCTACAAGGACTACACCAGGCTGAAGTAATATAATTTCATTCATTAAGGTGCGAACGGAAATACCTGAATGAAAGTTTTTTAAAGATCCGGGTTAGAACAGAAAGATAAGAATTATGTTCTGAGCAGGTGAATTTGCGAGGTACCCCTATGATAACAGCTTGTTGTTATCAAGAGGCAGATGATCCAAATGGGACGCAAGAGCAGGCTCCTTCTTTATGAGGGGGCACGCGAGGACGAAAATTTCAATATAGGAAACATCGAGACAGATCGTGCTACGCATCAGTCTCGGTAGTATTTGTATTGGAGTTGGATTGGGACACCTGAGGATTCTTAAAGAACCGTGTCCTTCCTTAGTTTGTTCTAACATACTCTAAAGTGGTTTTGTGAGCACGCTATCAGAGCATTGAGGGCACCCCTTAGAATCTCTACATGTTTATTGTTAGCAGGACTGTGACTTTTCATTGAAGCAATGACAAACAGAGCGGACATCAATTTCAGCCGCGCCAGTGACGTCTCCAGTATGAGGTTATTCTCAAGTAGATTAGAGGTGGTTCTTAAGAAGTCAACATTCAAGTCAAGCAAACACAAGCTAACACACGGAACTCCTTGATTTCATTATAAGAGATTGCTTGAGCCAGACAAGGCTTTCGGAGTAAAAATCGACTAACGTGTGTTTACGAGGAGACACACACGGCCAGATCTTCAATTTACAGACATGAAGTTAAACAGTAGGCAAGATAATATATCATATTATTATTATTAAGATATTATTAAATATAGCGCCCCTATAAAAACTCAACACGTCCATAATTAGCCGCTGTGGATCTCATATTCTGCAACTCCACTGTGTTTGTAGGTTTTAAAACAAATTTGAACCTTCATTAGCTCCTAGGGGGACGATAGGTGACGAAATATCCAGAACACCATTCTTTCGAATTTCCAAAAGTCGTTTTTAGGTCTTGATATAAGGGTAATAGTAAGCTCGTTGTCAATTCGACATTAAGTTGGGATTGTGTTATAATGATTTAACCTTAATAGTTCAAAAATAAGATGAGAAGCAGAATTTAACAGTTCAGGTTACCATAGGACATTTAACCCACTATGTTTACATAGGAACAAGCGCTCTCTGTTCAAATTAACCACTCGAAGTTACACGATGTATTTAATTGGGATAGAGATGGAATTGGAAATATGTTTAATCAAGCCTCCACCTAATGAAAAAAAACTATAACTAGTCTTTTCATTCCTGGATTTTGTTTGTTGGTGATCTAGGTCCTCACGATTTCAAGTGAGAATTAGAGTTATATGTCAATTTCTGCTTCATTATCTTATTTTATTTTTAATGGTAATCTATTTAATTCAATATAAATGTACTGATCAAAACAACGACGCAGTTTTTTTTTAATTGTTTAGTCTCTTCAACTCTGGTTAAATTTTAATTAAATGTTTCAATTCGCATTCTTGATAGATCTGGTTATGGGCATTAAGAAATGAGACACTTTTTGATTGATTTCCGTTATAGAACATCATCGTTACGTGTCTATGTTTTCTGTCTCCCAGTAAATGAATCCTATCTTCGTTTGCGGATACGGCAAAGTATCACTTGGTCATTTGATTGCTGGGCATTCTGTTAGCTTCATTAGTCCCTTTTGTTTGGTTTTCTAGGTTAGGCCTTAGTATCGTCTAAAACCATAGATTTTTAATTACGTGCAAGCGGCGTCAATCTTGTCATCCTCGTGTTTAGCCAATACCTTTTACTGGTATTTTGACGTTACTTAATAGGTCATAAGGGTTGGCAAGGGGACAGAACGTAAATCGAGTTGACCTGAATTGATAATTAGGGATTGGGGTCCTTTTCCTATAAATTACACAATGCTGGGGGCTTTCGGCTATGTTCTGTCGAGTCACAAACTGTTCTGCAGAACTTATAGTACAAAGAAGCAAGTCAATATGCTTTACTTCCTATGATCCTTTATCTGATGATATCACCTATTCTACGATTTCCGGACTTGTTTGTCGCCTTGGAAGGCCGCCCGGGAACACGGTTTTTTGAGTCAGTTTTATAGGTGTTGACACCTACTTTTGTTAAATATTGATTCATGATTGACACAACCGGATTTCCTTTGCGACCCCCGTCGCCCCCTGCCAGTTGTTGAGAATATTGTATAAAACCCTATTGGTGTAGTGTAAATGATAAGTTGTTCGACGCTGAGAGTTGATAGCTTCAACTCATCGAGGATTGGAAATTCTAAGCAAGGGAGTCTTGTAAGATGGATTGAAGATGGAGCGATTTTTTTTGATATGACATGTGCCCTTTGTATCCTTCTCATCACTTTCGCCCCCCGCCTAACAGACCATTGTTCTCTCACACGTGAGCCACCCGTCACTGTTATATATGATTTACGAAGACGATGTATATGGGCTTCAAGGCTCATCGGGTGATACGTATAGAAGTCATTTTGATAGCTCGTAACGGTTAAATCAAATCTTTACCTGGTCTTTTTATTCCGAGAAAACAACCCCCCAGCGACCCCCTCCAATTTGTCCATAACAAACCACCTGCTCTCAATTGAAATGCGGGTTTCCATAGTGTGGTGATTCGACTTTAAACTCTGGTTAATCTTGTCAAGATAAGTTTAACAATCCTTTATCACGAACCTTAGGCCCCTAACTATATTGAATTGTACAATGGAGACTACGTTATCGTATAGATGACAACATGAAATCTTGGATAAGTTTAGTTGTGAACCCGCAAAAATTTTTATTTTTTTTTCTATTATATAAATCCTTTGTGCGTTGATGTATTCCTGCGTGGCTAGAGGCCACTGGTTCCCACTTAGGCGGTGTTATGAACTAATTCCACTCTATGGAATTGCGGGGTAATCATATGTGTCCGTCGACTGCATTTCCCTATAAAACCATGATTTCCTTGTGTTGAAATACGGAACAGCCTTGACCGCATCGCCTTCTTACAGATAACGAAGAACTAAATCTTAAGTCGGAGAAAAAAAATTAAAAAAAAGCAGAGCTAATAGGTTGGATGTTTATATTTTAGAGTTTTTATAGTTTGTCGCCTCCAAAGGTGTACTGACAGCCGTCCACCTGCATCGGTGCCCAAAGAATTGCCACACGACCGTCAGAGAGATAAATTGGTACAGAAGCTCGTTTTGTCCGATCTATGTGTTCTGCTCTTGTCAGTTTCCTTGAATAAATATTAACGTCGTTTCTCCACGTATTTATTCGACCACTTCGTTCTCGAGATAGCGCGGCGTGAGGCCATTCCAATTCAACCCTACCTTATCTCGCAGGGTAAGGAAGTAGGTGCACCTCACTAGGTCCTCCCGGTTTGTGGGATTATTTAAAGGGAAAGGTACTTATCTAATCATTCTCACGTTCTTGGTTCCAAAGTTGGGGAAATAACCAGAGGATGGTTTCTTAATTTTGTTCAAATAAAGGAACCAATTTCATTGTCCTCATTTCAAAAGCAGAGCGGAGATATATTCCTGACAAGCTGGGAAATGATAGAACATTAGTAAAATTAAAGGGGTGTGTGTGTGCATATAGGGTCCCAAAAATAAGGATCGCTTCTTGCTCAAGCAGGAAACCACTGCGCAGAAAAGCTGAACAATGTTATTATGGGAAGACTTCCTTTGAAGGTATAAGTGGAAAAAGTGTGTGCATGCAAGTTGGTTGATTCATTCTGAGTGACACCCCCGGTGTAGTTGTACAGCGTACGAGTGGGGGCAAAATAGGTCAAAATTCTTCTTGAATAAGATCATAGAATTTTACCCTACCAACTGCTGAACCAGCGAGGAGGAGTCCCAGGGGATTGATCCAAGTATACCTTGCCTCAGATGTGCTCACTCCCCCCCGGAGAAATAAAGATTAAATCGGATCAAAGAGTTGACATCGATACATTATTAGAGGATAAAATATTTTTTAAAAATGACACTTGCTTTCTTCGCTACTACCACAGATATTAACCACTGGTGGGCCACGAGTCAAGAAGGCCTGGCACACAAACTATTAGATATGGATAAATGTAGAAAACATATACCGTAGATGACCTAATGAGGAGGTACAATCAAAATGTTTATTCTGTGCTCCAATCAATCGCGATTTCAATTGACTCGCTGTTGGTCTGAATGTTTCATTGTGAAGGAGGGTAGCGATTGGGGGTGGATATGTTAATATTTTGGTAGTCTTAAGTGAGTTGCCAGTACGCAAGGGTAGAGGAAGGATAACAATGATCCCCAAGCGGATGGTGGGAATCAATATGAAAACCCAAGGCATAATGTTGGCCTAACATCTTTAGTGACAGGTAACCTTAAAGGTGCAATTGATTTTAGTACCGGTTGAATCAATTATCTGGTAACGTATTGACATAAAAAAAGTTCTGGTAGCTTATCTCGCTAAGATTAGCCTACTGGGCTCAGCGACGAATGTACTGTATTAAAATTTAGCTGATCTATCATAGGATCCGCTCATATTCATGTATAAAGAAGAGATACAACAGCTTTATTAGTTTCAAAGACGTCATTGATCCGTCGAGTGGGAACGAATCTCTGGTTCACGATCCGGCGATTTTGCAACCGCTCAATAAAACAGGTTGCATTAGGCGCCCCATCAATTTAGTAACGATACTTGCATAAGAAATTTTAAACATTGATGAAGTTTGAAAAAATTATGCACCCACGGAAGATATTTTATAACCAGTATTTCACCGGGTTTTTAGCAGCTATTTAACAATATTATACCGCCAGATTATCTTTCTCTCTCAGTACCTATGTGCAATCATTTGGGCCGAGGAACAAGACGAGCCGGCAACGGGGAATTATTTTTATTTGGAGCAGCATTTCTGATTTTTTTGAATCTACTATAAAGAGGAGATTAAAGTTTGTTCGAAAAATTCCATGGACCCACGCGATTAGGTACGTATGTGTGGCCCAACAACGAATACAGTATTGTCGCGGATCAAAGTTGTTTTAGTATTACCATTTGTGATTATGATAGTAAGGCAAGAGAATTAAATATTCCTGTTTAACAAAGTCGATGTGATTTCCATCACAAAGACACCCACTGCAGTTACAGGTCTCCAGGGGGCTGAAAATGTACGCTCGTAAGTAAATTAGTATCATTGGAAGCTTCGCCTGGCAAATGTTGATACGTGAGGAACGGTAAGTATTCAAGAACTGAGATCTGAACGTTATTTATTGTATCAAAAATCGATGCACGAACCCCAGTGTTGCAACCAGGGCTTGGGTCACATTCGTGTGTGGTGCTAGCGCTAGTACGACTGGGGCAGTCGTGGGATAGGCACTTTAGTCAGCCACCAAACGATACGACCTTTACGATTCGACTTGGCATTGGTCGGTATGTTTTCAAAAGTAGTAAAATGTGGGGATTCTGAATTTAAAGTACAAATACTAGTGCGATCTGATAACCCCAGATAAAAATGTCCTCGCGTACCCCATCTATATATTCAATTAGTCCTCAGTGAAGTGATTAGATTTAGTGTCTAACGTACACACCATTTTAAACCGACTTTGTAGCATTATGGGTCGGAACTCTCAATCAAAAACGATCGATGTGCATCGTTGATTTGATTTTCACTTAGAACCAGGAGAAGAATATGAGTACAGGTTGATGTATTACCCCTGGAAGAGTCGTTGCGAAAAATACTGATAAACCCACAACCGAGGGTTGAGATTTGATCTGCCCTCATAACCGACAGTGACGCCTTTGATATCCAGTCTAAGTGGTAAGAGGAGGTTATCATAGGTAATTTAGTGACGGACATCTAAAATGCGTAACCTAACCAGGATAGAAGTCCGTTCAGCCTAATCGAATCAGCAGCTTACGACTGCTAATTGTGTAAAGGGCTCAATAACATGAGTAATATCTTATAGTAAATATTATCACAAAGATGTACATGTTACACTTACTGTTGTATAAGTAAATTAGAACATCTATACAATCCTGTACTTGTACAATGTACACTACTTGTTGCAATAGAATTAGAGTATATACAATATACAAATTGTACACCTACTTGTTGCTAATAGTACATTATATCACTAATGATGGATTGTATCTGCTTCGTATACTATTGCCCAATTAAACAAATTATCGATGGTACTTTAATTACTAGAATAGAATAGATGCCTCTGTCAGAGCAGGCTGAGACATGCTTCTTTGAAGAGACTTTGTGCAACCTATTCTATCGTCAGTACGCATTTCTTTTAACAGCAATTCGGAATGTGCAGGATATGTTTTTGAGTTATAACGGAATTCTAACAGTTTTGTTGACCGACTCTGGGACCCAGACAAGGAAGCGGTTGTACTGATTGCCTGTTGCAGCGAAGCCGAAGGTCCAGATACAGAATTTTGCAGGAGTGTGGCCCGCAGGCGTCACATCGTAATTCGTACACCTCCTACTGGGACCCTCTTCAAGAGATTGAAATACCTTCAGCATAATCCAAACGCAGACATCGTCATCAATATAGCTTTCAAGTCATAGAGACTGTGAGTGAATGATCCTAATACCATTACGCATACTATACACTCCGAATAGCCCACTGTAGTCGCTGAGTGTTGATACAGTCTCAGCTACAGGTCTGACTTCTAACTTACCATTTCCGTGGCGCTTTCAGCGATCACCATGCGTTCTGGCATGCGCGTACACGGCCGTTCCAGCGTGCATCACCGAATGACTTAGTCATTTTCATTCCTGTCATCGCTTGAGTACAGGTCACCGATGCATGTGGATTGTTAAAGTGACTAGAACGTCTCAGGGGACTGATGAACACTACACGTGTGTGTCTGGTTGTATTAGTGTATTTAGATATTAGTGCAGAACAGACTGATGTGGTTGTTTCCATTAATTCCATAAATTAAAACATTTTTATTATTACAAGAATTGATAACACAATATGTCAGATGATTTTACTCCATGCAGTAACACTTACTGTTAGATCAACTGACGCAAAATAATGTCACGAAAGTAACAGTCACTAATATAGATGCTAGATACCGTATTTAGAATGTGTAGAATATCAGATATATTAACAGTAGAGTATCTGGTGTACAACTATTGACATCTCATTTCCATATTTTCATTATCTTTTGAATGATTTCATATAAAGCATGTGTTTACTTTCTTTCAGTAACCAGTACAAATTCGGCAATCACGAAGGTCCAGAAGGTGAAAATTCTGGGAAATAATCGTAAGTCCTTTGTAATTATACTCACTGATAGTTTTTTATGCCACCATTTTTTGAGATTGGGCTTATAGATTTTGGTTTGTTTGTCCACAAAAACTTTAACTTGGGCTATTACTTTTGAATGGATGATGGCAGGACTTTTATGTTTTACATGTGCTTTCCTTCATTTTTTGACCTTGGAGTTATACCTACTTCTAAAAAATTTCAACCTTGGCCATAAATTTTGAATGATTAGTGCTAAGGCTTTTCATAATTCACATTATTCCTTGTGATGAGCCCTCTGGTACCAAAACTGTTCAACCTCTTGACCTTGGAGTTTGACCTACTTTTGACAAATGTAACCTTGGCTATGACTTTTGACTGACTGATAATTGGACTTTTATATTTTACCTTTGTATTCCTTATGATATCACCTTTCAGTGTCATGTTTCATGACAAGGTAATCTGTATTACAACATGTAGCTAAATAAAAATTTTGTTTTACCTCCACATTTCATCTTCAAAAAAGGTAAAATAATTTCCATATTTGATATGTATGTGCCAAACTCATCAAATTCCCATTGACATAATTCCAGGTGGTCTCCATAACTTCTTTGTGACGTGCATTGACTTTGGGGAGCAAGAGTTAACTCTGCGCGTGGGCAACAATAAGACGACAACCAATCAGTTTCCAGCTGTAGCTGAGGCTTCTATCAGGTCAGTATGCTCAGAGAAACATCCAGTCATACGCTGCTTCTCGTATTGGGTCGGGATTGGAATATTATCAATTTTAAGCATGTTGATGAGGTCATTCATTGGTTTTATTTATAGCAACCAACCCTGAGGCATATTGATTTTCGTTTCTTTTGGTTGTTCTTGAGGACGATAAAAAAGAATTCAAACAAGTCCCTAGAGGTTTCATTTTGATTTTTTTGTTTTATTTATTCGGTGTCTTCCTTAGTTATTGATTTTTATGTTTGGTGCTATAAAATATATGTTTTTATCATTCCGTGTTTTGTTTCTGGTGGTTCCTTATAAAAATTCTATGAATTGAGTCCGATTTCATCATGCTATTAGTACATTTGTTTTTTTTTTTTTGTTTTTTTTTTATTTTTTTTTTTTTGTTTTTGTTTTTTTTACTATTTTTTTCACACTATTTTTTTTATTTTTTCATCGTTTTGCTTTATTAATATTCTTATCACTTATTTTTATAAGTCATTTTATATTTAATTTATTTTATTTTTTTTTGTCTAGTTTGATTTTGTGATTTATTTTGCTTTTTTTTTTTTTTCTTACTGTTCTATTAGATTTTCTTTGGATTTTGCTCAGATTTTTTTTTTTTTTTTTTTTCTGGTTTTTTTTTTTTTTTTTTTTTTATAAATTCTTTTTTTTTGTTTATATGTTTTTCACTTCTTCTTTGTTTTTTCTTTTGTTCATTGATCTTATTGATATCGTTAGATTTGATTGTTTGTCATGATTTAACTCTGGTAGATGATTAGTTTGTTAAATAATTTTTATTTGATCTGTTAGATGATGTTTGTCTATTTGTAGACTTATGGTTTTTTTGGCCAGATTTTTTTCGATTTTTTGTTCTATTAATTTTTGACTTTCGTTTATAGATTTGAGTTCATTATTTTGATCGTAGACTTGAGTTTTGGTTTCATGATTTGTCTGATCGTAGATGGTTTTGTTTTATTTTTTTAATTATAGATTGAGTTGTTCTTGATTTTTTTTTTGATCGTAGATTGATGGTTTGTTAATTGTTTTTTACAATGATTTTGGTGCACAGAACTTGAGTCTTTTTTTGTTCATTGATCTTTCTTGTGGTATTTCGAGTATAGATTTGACGTTGTCTAATATATTTAATGAGTGTTGCATCAGTATGATGTTTGTCATTGATTTGATCTTAGATTATGTGTTCTTTGATTTTCGATCGTTGAATTGACTGTTCTTGTAGATTTAATTGGTTTGATTAAGCATTTATTGAGTTGTTTCTTAATTATTTTTGATCGCATACTTTAGATGAGGTGTTTCATGGATATTGATTGTAGTCCTTTTAGATGATGTTCTTCTTTTATTTATTTGATTTATATGAGTGTTCATTATTTTTTTTTTTTTTATATTCATTGAGTTGATCATTTTGTATTTGGAGTTGTTCAATGATTTTGATCTTTAGATTAGTTGTTCATGATTTTGAATTTACAATGTGGTTGTTCTCATGATTTAATTGGATTTTACAGATTGGTTCTTCATGATTTTGATCTAGCCAGATTGAGTTTTTCTTCATGGATTGATTGCCAGAGATTGATGTTTGTTCATATTTTGATCGTAGATTGATTGGTTTATAAATTTTGATCGTTAGATTGATGTTTCTTCTTATGTTGATCAGTAGATTGAGTTGTTAATAATCTTTGATTGTTGTAGATTGAGTTGTTCATTGAATGATCGTAGATTGATTGTTCATGATTTGATCGTTAGATTGAGTTGTTTTATAATTTGATTTGTTAGATTTAGTTGTCATGTATTTGATCGTAGATTAAGTTGTTAATATAATTTGATCTCAGATTGATGTGTTCATGATTTTTGACGTGAGATTGAGTTGTTCCAATGAATTGATCGTAGATTGAGTTGTTCATTGAATTGATCGTTAGATTGAGTTGTTCATTGATTTTGATTGCAGATTGGTTGTTTCATGTTTGATTGCTCATGATGAGTGCATATTTGATATTGAATTGATGTTGTCATGATTTTGGTATACAGATTGGACGTCATGATTTGATCGTAGATTTGAGTTCATGATTCTGATTCGTAGATTTTAGTTGTTCATTATTGATTTACATGACTTTGAATATTGATTATTTAACTTTTTGTTTAGCCCACTCGAGAAATTTTTTCACTCATATGAAGAGTCACATGCCGGTGAAGGGCTGCAAAATTGCATTACTTCATTGCTCAGACATCAGGGCCTTTGAACAGGGTATGGGAATATTTTTCGTTGCCAATTTGAAGTTCTCCACCTGCTCTGTGACACGGAGGCCTTCGGTTTTTCCATTGGGTCTTCATCCGAGAGACCACCCGCATTTTTAGTGTCTCATCATCGTGTACAACACGTTCAAGAGGATTCATGAATCTGGAAAGGGATTTACCCATTATTCTAATCCGGACCCCATGGGGTGCATTACAGATTGAGTTGTTCGATATCGTATCTGTTGAAAAGGAAAGATGAAATGAAAGAATGGAAACAAACAATAATACTTCTAACAATGACTAAAATGTTGTTCTACATGAAGATACTCGACTTACAGATTGAGTTGTTCAGAACCAGTGGGTTTACAGTTACATCCAGATCTAAAGTATCCCGAGAACCTGCCTCCTTGTCCCATCACCAAGGAACAGGCCATCGCGGTAAGTCTGAAGGTGTGCAAAGTC
>CAJDSM010044854.1:0-21574 GCA_903981925.1 Ostrea lurida
TCGATGGGGAGATAGCGGGAGAGGGACATATCGTTTAATGCCAATTTTTTTTCCATACATGTACATAGAATGGTGGATCTTTAAAGGGGCATGGACACGTTTCGATCTAAATTGTACAAATTTTAGATCGCCAATTTTAATGTTTACAATGCTTGATTAAGGTATTCCTAATGGTCAGGAAAAAAAAATTAACGTCATCTGCTGACTTCCAAGTGAGATACAGCACTTATAATTCTTTGTTATGTAAACAAGGTCCGAGCCATGATTTTGCTTACATATATTGAATATGCTACTATACGTTCCATTTAAAGCAGATGTTTTCAAATTAGAGGTTCATTCTCAACACAATTAAAGATGAGATTAATCATAGTGTCTTGCTCACTCGTCATATGTGTTTGTAAACATGTATTTTATTTTGCTATGTTGAAGCATAATCATTTTGGTTGAGAAGCCATAACCAGGCTCGAGGCCTTGTCGGTTAATACATAGCGAAGAATTGTGGTGAGCGCTGGTTTCTTATTGTTAACTCAACAATCTTTTTGCCTGATACCACTTAAGAAATAAAACTTTGAATTAAGCATTTTAATACATCTATAATTGGTGCAATTCTAAATTGCAAGTCATGATTATAGTTCAAAAATAAACTGTTCCATTGTCCCATTTAAGAATACTATTGTTATCTATTGTTGTCGACAATAGAAGTTTAAAATAATATTTGATATTTTGTGTAAATGCCGATCAACTGAAATTATGTACCTAAGTTATATTTTATACTATTTTCTTCCAATGGTCATAAGATATTTTGTTAGTGACGCAGATACAATCGTGAGACACGTTTTACAACAAATAAATCTGTGTAACAAATTAATTTCACTATCTAACATTCAGACGATGCATATCAGCATTATGATAATCCGCACCAAGTTTTATTTTTTTAAATATTAATAGTTTGTTAAAATTGTATATATCGGTTCGTATTGATTGTATAACATTGGAATACCCAACTATACACGATAAAGGCATTATACATTTGGCGCGTCGGCTTCGACTGCAATAACCCTCCTATTCTCGTTAATATTTTGAAATAGTTGTTTCGTGACCGGTAGCTATACTATGTTCAATGGAATTGGAAATCGAACTGACCAAGCTGGGAATGGTGATTCGGTGCCACGCGATGAGGAAGTGTAACCTCGTGGTCTTCAAACGTGTTGTAGGAGTATAATGTTAATGTTTATTTTCGGAGCAAAACGTTTTTCGATCACCAGGAGAGGGATAGAGTCAACAAAAACAAGCGGCCAATGTGGGAAGGCACATAATGCCAAAACAGTAACGTTTCCGTGAATAATTTATTCAATAGATTTTTATAATAGAAATATATCGCACCTGAAAAATTGAAGGATGAAATTTGTATTACTATGTTCATGTTACATTTATGCGATTACCAGTAGATGTTGTTATATTGAAACATTATATTTACTCAAGATAGAAACTATTCTCTCTTAAGAGTTAGGTGGACGGAGGCTCGATGCCTACGCATCCAGGGCTATGGCGCTGGGACACACTTTCTCTAAAAAAATAAAAGAAGAACGTTTTCTATCGTTCAAATGACAGGATGTCACCCTAGTTAGATAATCTTACTGTGATAGACTCGGTTCTCCTCTCATCACAGGTGGTACACACACGGGTCCGGAGGAACAATCTGATCATGTATATAACGATGAAGAACGTTGCATAATCTAGAAATGATCATTGCCGCGGACACTGGACGTTAGACTAATGTATCAAATACTACGACTAATATGACAAGAAGTATCATGCAAATGGAATGGGTTATCGAATATACATTGTCAAGAAAGAATAACTAAATATGCTAGAAATTGAACAAGCGTACATGCAACCTGCCCCTGACTGGTGATGACGCTATGATCAAACATTAAACACACAGGGCCTTGAGTACTAGGGAAATGAAAATGCAAAAGAATGAGTACTGCTACAGTGCAAAAGGTAATATGATTAATGTCTTTGAGAAGAATAACGATGGCGCTCTCATCAAAATATCAATTTTATCCTATGATCTGATTATTAATTATAATTAGGCAAAAGTGTTAGTCAAAACGAAAAAGATTGCAGACGCACCATTATCGCATGTTTATGCAACATTCTATAACAAAAAAATTTTATTCATACTCATATTTGAACCAATAGAGGCTGATACATCATCCGAATAACTTAAGTGTTCAATTTCACATAAACGAAAGGACGGTAAAGGGCATTAGCAAAAAAGAGTTTGACAATTACTACTCACTTAGTGAACAAGGACCTCTGACCCATATTAACGTTGTGCCCGAGTGGTGGGGGAAACTGGAGGGGGCTGTAATTTCTCTTCCATAATTCCATAAAAGATACCTAAGTATTCATATTGTGTCCATGCCAGTGTTTGCAAATATTAGTGTCTTCACATATAATGAAAAATCAGATACTTCTCTAAAACCGTAGCTCACGTTGCTCTATGTAATTTACAGCTGATAAGGTAGATAGATCTATACATGTGTAATCATAATACAATATTAAGACCCCAGTCACTACTGTGTTTAATTGGTAGCCGTTGTGATCATACGAGATGGACCTCTACTGGGAAGTTTTGTAGTGAATAAAGCAAGGTTGCGGAGAGGAAATTGTACACTTAATGGCGAAAACAAGAGGCATAGAAGTTCGACATACAATTCTGAGCAACACCTCATTGTGTACATATAGTATATACAGGAGTACCATTGCATCATTAGTTCTGCTCCAGATTGTGTCAAAACCCTGATGGTTAACTATGGGTTCAAAATCACGCAGCAAATACAATTAAAATAATACCCTATTGTGCTGTATAACAATTAGACAAACCCAACTTTGACCGTCCGCACACGAAACCGAGGAGGAAGTAAGATAATGGTGTATTCAGCAAGAGAATACCCACAATATATTTTCAATATAATTACACCAAGTACGTGACCTCCGCTATTTCTAAAACTTAAGGTAACGATTAAAAAAATATATCGCTCCAATAACAAGATTTGTTGCATTGCTAAACTTCCTCTCTGGCTAGAGTGAACCATTGCAACACCTCAAATTAAGAATAACTGTGGAACTCTTAAATTTCTAAATCTCATTGAAAAGAAAGGAGAAACAGAATTTAAATAGCATAAGACAATTCCAGGGGTGAAAGTTTCTTATCATTATATGAAAAGTCTTTGTTTTCTTGAATTTACAGCAATAATTTAAAATGCAGAAGGAATTAGTGACTGATTATATTTCTTAGTGAGTTTTGGGTCAACTGAATACCTGTTTTCAATAATATGAGCTTATCAAAGTTGAAACGATACCGATACGTCAATAAGTAAAAAGCATTAAAACTTTGTGTCATATTTTGCTATTTATTGTTGATGTAGGTGGTTTACTATGTTGCCTGAATGGTAAGTGTGATTATATTCAACGCTACATTCTGTGTCCCTCAAATATTTTCTCTTCAATTTACAACCGGATGGGTATGATCTAGATGACTACCGGTTCGCACAAGTAATACTGTTTAGTGGTTGCCCAAAATTGCATTCATATGTAGTTAGCGAGGAGAATTTGTCTATTATCTTCCAAATTGGTAGACTTACATAGAAGTAAGCATCGGACCCCCGCCACAGTAACCCAAGATTGCGCCCGATGTGACTTTGTGAGACAGCTAAAGTACAGATTGTTACTGTGATTCTGCATGTTATATTATTCTTGTGCGATTCCTGTGATATTTTGGAAACACATTGCTTGATGACTATGCACAAACCACAAAGTGCGTTCCCACATCGGAAACACGCAAAAACCAACCCTTGCCTCTTATTCACAAGTGGTAGTGCACCCACTCGAAAACAACAGTCTGTAAATTCTCACTCTTAAGTGTAAACTTGTGCGATGATGATCTTATAATCAAGAGATCCCATGAATTGCCATCTTTCTTAATCACATGTTCACACAGCAGCAAACAACATGTATTTTATGCTTCTATCACCAACCAACCACTACATTATAAATGTGTTAGCCTTCCCAGGGGGTCTGGAATACGCACCACCTTTCTGTTCGTAACCCTGGATCATTTCGGACAAGTGAGCCCCACCGCGACTCTGGGAACTTGTGGTCTGTTCGACAAAGCCTCTAAGTCCCACCCTGTGTGCATTAAATAGAGACGTGTGTGATGACAACAAAATCAAAAGCAAAACATTGAACAAATGACACCTACAACAGCGGGTGTTCTGTTAAATGAAAATGATCTGAAACAAAAACAAAATAGCAGATACACATTATACAAAGCAGGACAGAAGATGTAGAAGCATGCAACAGGGTGGATGTGATTAAATTAGTCCATGTGCACGAGTTACCTCCCCTTGGATATTGCTCATTATCATGAACCTCTATGGAGTCATTCACATCAGAATGAAGCCTCAAAATTGGGTTATACCTGGTGTGACAAAGATCCAGTAATGAATAGCATGTGGATGAATTTGTTTAATAAAAAAATAAACAGTATCAAAAGGTGACAGCAACATCTGACTTAAGCATGCATAGTGGTGATTGTGGAAGAGAAATTCAAATTAGTTATGGGGAACCTTCGTTGCCCTCTTCCGGTTCGTTTTCATCCCCATTTACTGTTGGAGTATTGTCTTTTCGTTCATTTTCTTCTGAGTCATTTCCCTTTTTATCGTCACTTTTATCATCTGTTTTCTTATCTGATTTTTCGTTTTCTTCGTCTGGTTTTCCCTGTTTTTCACTTTCAGATGTAGAGTCATCTTTCTTGTCATCTGATTGTTTACTATCAATGTCGTCTGTATTAGCTTCGTTATTCTGAATGTTTNTGTTTCCTTCGTCTGGTTCTCCCTGTCTTTCACTTTCAGATGTAGAGTCTTCTTTCTTGTCATCTGATTGTTTATCATCAATGTTGTCTGTATTAGCTTCGTTATTCTGAATGTTTTTATCATCTGATTTATCTTCTGGTCTATCTTCTCCTTTCTGGATGTCGCCAATTTTATTATCCTGATCATCATCTTTACCATTGGTAACACTAGAATCTTGAACCTCTTTATCATCAGAAACCTCTTTGTCACCTCCATCTTTCTCTTCTGTATGTTTCTCATTGCTACCGTCCTCTTTCTTTTCGTCTTTCGGGGCAGAACTTTCCTTATCTTTGGATACAGACTCTTCCTCGTCTTTGGGGACAGACTCTTTCTCATTTTGGGGAGCAGATTCTTCATTTTCTTTGGTAGAAGATTCTTCCTCATCTTTGAGAGTAGATTCTTCATCTTTAATCTGATCAGTTTTTCCTTCATCAAGATTTTCTTTTCCTATTTCGTCTTTCTTTTCATCCTCCTCTTCATTCTTATCGCCATTGTCTTTGTTGTCATCTGTTTCATTTTCGTCAGTAGTTTCTGTTTCTTTTTGATCGTCATCCTTTGGTTCCTCTGTAGATTCCTGCTCTTCTTTTGCTTTATCTTTGTCTTCCATTTCCGAAGGTTCTGTCTCATGTGGTTTCGATTCCTCTGGTACAATTTCTTCATTCAGATCCAAAGATGGAGTTTCTTCCTCCATTGGTTTATTGTCCTCATCTGGGGTTATATCTCTTTCTGCTCTATCGTCCTCTACTTCTGGTTTGAGTTCAGGGACAGGTTTGGGTTCAGGAAGACCCTGGGGCTCCTCGTCAGGTTGGGGTTCCGTGTAAGTGTTGGGTTGCATTCTCTGATTCCGCCATGTTGGATGACGAAATGCAGTCACACTTGCGACTATGCCACGTACATATCTAATGTTGATTTATAATATAGAAACCACATACCACCACCAGCAAGACAGCATTGAGAAAGAAACAAACAGAACACGTTAGGGTCTCAAATCAATTCTGAATCAAAACATTATCAACAAAAATTATTATTGATAAAAATGAATGGCTGACATCCACTATCAAACAAATCTTTTTCAAATGGCGTTTCTTCTTTAGAATTGATCACATACCGGCTTTCTTCTGACTCCAGCAATTTTCTGTAGGCAGCAATCTCCAGTTCCAGGGATAGTTTGTGGTCCATGATAACCTGTAGTTCTTGCAGTATACCTTCCATCTCGGCTCTAAGACTGGTTATTTCTTCCTTAAGTCTTGTAGTCTCAATAGTATGTTCAGATTCGATTGAATCATATTCACGCAAGAGGTCCTGGTATTGTTTTTCTAACAAAGCATTCTATTAAAAAAAATGTAATATCCATACAATAAATATAAGTACATTTTATGTAATTGGTATTACAAAGGTTATCGTATGTTGCACTCATCTGCTACGCTGAGAAAGGCACACAACACTCACTCTGGCCTCTAGATCTGCTAGTCTTCCCTTCTGGTCGGATATCTGTTTCATGAGTTTCTTGTTTTCCTCCTTTATGTGGGTAACCTCCATATTCTGTTTGGTGGCTCCAGTGCGGAACTCTTGGATCTGCAAACCAATTATCATGTCAGTCACCCAAGAGATGATAAAAACGAGCAGTTGGGCTGTTAGTGATTATATGAATGAATCTTTACCTTGAGGTTATAGAATCCTTCCATGTCACCTCTGATCTGGTCCACCTTGGAATCATATTCTTTCTGGATGTCACGGATGGCTTGAGAAAGCTCGGATTTCCAGAACTCCCGGTTTTCTTCCGTTGTGTCGCGGTAAGCAAGAGCAGCTAACTCCTTCAATTCCTAAATATATTCAAGCGGATATTTTAATGCGATATTGGAACTATTGACATTTCAATTTATCTAATATGTGGTAAGGGGTATCATTTCCTAAATTTGAGACCAGAGATGAAGAGTTTGCACGCCTACATACAAATAACCTACTGTAACAGACCAATGAAACGTTAAATACGATTTGCTTTTTAAGGTGTTCTCTTTGTGAGATCCTTCTATATTTATCTTCCGAGTCTGTTATGTTATCATACCCGTATTTTAGTAAATCTAAGTTTTTGTTTTGAGTGGGCATTAAGATGAAGCATCCTTATCTTACCTGTTCGTGGACTTTCTTTAGGAATTCAATCTCTTCTTCCAAGGTCTGTCTTCTGTTCTCAGCGTCCAAGTGGGACAATGTTTCATTATTCAGATCCTGAAATAACAAATTATGTTTAACTTTTATTCCTACTTAACATTGATATTGGTTACATAATATGTGGAATCCCCCAGACGAGTATGTCAGTATCTTTTAATTATTGTACCTAGTACATTCATGTAACAAATGTAAAGAGAGGAGTCGGTAAGCTGTAAGAACTTGTCTCCAATACTTTTGGTTTTTCAATAAAATATGTTCAAATCAACACGTGTAAAGAGAGAGGAGAATCTGATGCATCGCCTTGCCGCTGTACCTCTATCAAATACGACTAATGCCCCAGATTTTATTCTAACTGAGAGGATATGCAATGTCCATAATACAATTTAGATTTGTTTCTGAGTGCTAATTCTAAGCAATATTTGAAATCAATATTGATGAATTTCTTGACAATAAACTCGACTCTTCCCCCTGTAAGCCTCGTCCCAGGAAAGGACGTCGACTTCGTCTGATTAAGATTCCCGCTCCTTTGAAACAACAGACGACATGTAAGTCTGATAACAAAAGGAAATAGTCTTCGATCGCCAGAGGCCACAATATCCTTCAGACGAGTAGAATACAAAGTATACTACACGAATGATGGATATGATGATACGAGTTCATTTCCTTGATTATGTTGTGTGCTGTTTAGAATAATTGATGAATCGAGATATGCTGTGCACACTAATTTACCGATAGTTTAAGAGATGCTTAGCACTCAATGAAGCACAAACTAGTTGGAATTATATGTCACAGACTACTAACTGTATGGAAAGAGTCTAAACTAAACTTAAGTGTAAATCTAGACTTCCTCAAATCTCTGTCATTGATTCCCGACTGCTGTCTGTGATGGCAAAAAGGAGTAAATAATTGGCGGAAAAATAAAAATGTACAGACCTGAATAAATTTGGTATCAATCGTTAACTTTTCCTACATGAAGTAATAAGTGCATGAATAGAATGGAAAAAATATAGTGGATGTATTTTAATTCTTGTCTGCATCAGCGTGTACTTTATATTTGCTTTCAAGAAGCTCTATGACTGATAGCCGAGGTAGAGCGCATATGAAGAGTTACGCCGTTTGTATTACTGTTTGGCAACATTGAGCGATAGCAGTCCTGGAGAAGCTGATTCAGCCGTTTTTGGCGCGCGCTTCCAGTTCAATACGTCTGGGTTTAGAACAGCCAGAACGCCAAACCGATTATTGCAACATCGTAAACATAATTGATGGTTATGGCCGTCGAGGTGAAAATGTAAATAGCTAATACGTAAACAACGATATCCTTGGCAAATTTTCTTCGTATTTTTGTTTTATTTTGTGTGACGAAGAACGTCATTACTGTTTTTAAAACGAGGCATACTAACATTACAGGGTATTGTACTTATCATGGCAGTAGTCAATGAATATTCGATTTGGATTAGTCGTTCGGGATCATTAAAGGTGTTATAATAAAAGACAAAAAGAAAAACCAAAAAAAGAGTATGCTCAGAGAAAAATCAAGGCACAACCTCCGAGCTACTAGTGACACTTCCATTCAGTGAACACTGAACTATGAACAAGTGCCCTCAGGAGAAACCTCGGAACCCCTCGGTCAGTACTCACCAGTCTTAGCCTGTCTACTTCTGCTTCCAGATTCTTAATTTTGTCGCGGTCACGGCTTCTGTCGGTTTCTAGGGAGTCGACGGTACGGCGGAGGAGATTGACCTCAGCCTCGAGGTCGGATACCTGTTGGTTGAGTCTGGCGATCGTGTCGCGGTCTTGGTTGCGGTATTTCTTGGCATCATCCAGTCTGGAAGACAAAATGTACATGTAGTCATTGACGAAGCCATGCAGTGATAATCGTGAAAATTTTACTTCAGTAAAATTTGACTTCTGTTAAATGATGTAGAAGGAAAGGACAAGATGCGATAGCAATCCCATCTGGCTCTAAAATTTAAACATTCTTCAATCTAACTATCGGATATTTCTGATGAAAAGACGAGAAACAAAATATGAGAAATTAATATTCCCAATACCGATTTCTATTTTGGAATATACATTTGGTGACTGTTTTAAAATATCTGAAAATTGCCTTAACTATAAATTTTATAAATAAATATTGTAAACCAAATTATTTTCACAAATTCATAACATTAAAATTCATTTGATCGTAGTTCAAGCATGATACCCATATTTCTAGACATCAAAACGCTTAAAATACTAAAAATGTTTTGCCCTTTGAGAGAAATTGAGGGGGAAGATTAAGATTCGTCGCAAATGCATCTTCAGTTTATATACACCTAACCTTTTTAACAATAAATTAATATATTTATAAACATATACTAGTATGTTATTTATGTAGTTTCACATCTATAACGTCATCAGAACTAGGACCAAATCATACTGTTGTTGAACGTCGTTGTTTTCTACTTTTTGAATATGTTGTTTTCTAACTTTTCAAGAACTTACTACTGGAAATCTGAATTTGCAAAGAAAGACTGATGAGAAGACATCCACATTGCGCCAAGATGCACGACTCTTCACCTGGGATAAACTTTTATGTTCACCTCTAAGGTAGCATTAACAACAGTTCAGGTCATTGATACCCCCGGGGTTAGATTTATGGTGTAACTGAGGCGATTATTGTCATCGCTATCTGATATTCATCGTCATCAGGTGGCGTTGGAGAAGATTGTAGATGCCGACCTCTACTACGATGTTGCTAAGGGCATCGATTGATGCTGTTTCTATACTTAGTCTGTAATAACGGGATCGATGCGATTCCCATTCAGACCAAATGAGAGTTTGTTAACGTTTCGATGATTTTGATGAATTGTACTGGGAAAATAATTAAAGCACAGCAATTATGATACAAATTAACTTTTAAAAAATCGGTAAAGAGAAAAGCAGTCATCAGAATTCTTAAAAGAAAGGAATGTTCTGTGGCTATGTGCGATTTGTGACTTTGTCCCATAATCTCATAATCTACAGCGTATACTGAGACAGACAGACAGAATATTAAATCAAATGAAACAAACCATAATACATTGTAGATATAGTAAAACTATAATCCCAATAAAAGAAACTTGGAAAAACTATTGTTTAAATGCTTAACTTTAGATAAACTTTGGTAGTTATTTAAATGATGATTTCTCTTCCATGAAAATGGTTTTATTGTATGACTTTGTTACACCTATATATTACATATCAAAGTGATTCAAAACTCAGACTGCGGTTGAAAACGCATTTCTCTGGGCTCAACGTTTAAGACAGCCTAGAGAGTGAAATGCATCAAAGTCATGCAATTTACTGGGACGGGCCAGTTCAAGTTTCATCACTTCACAAACATGTTTTTAACATTTGATTCTGAAGTAATAAACGTGTCTTTGATGTAGGCTATGAGATCACCCCCCTAACGTCAGGTGTATATTGGTCTGACACCGCGGTTTTGGGGTCCGCCTTGATAAATGGTTCTCTGTTTCCCACCTAGTCCCATTTATATAATGACACCAGATGTCCCCTGGGCAAGGAGACGCGAGAGGTCAACAGTCCAGCTTAATATAGCATGTCTTGTCTTACTTGTTCTGATCTTAAAGTCTAAAGGGGTCTCAATTTCCTCACTTTTTCTCTCAATTTTCTTCTGATATTCTGTTGAATTAGTTTCGTTGAATATACGGAGTAAAGCTTGTGCGATGATACCGGTATTCCGATATATTGCGATTCGTTAATACAAAATATCGTATTGCGATACGTTTTTGCAATACCGGTACATCGGCGAAAATGATCCCGCTAGGAATTTATGTTCAGCTTGAGGTCCTCACATTCAATGTTACGTTTAATATAGGTGAAAAATTTCTGTGATTAGATATAGTTTTTCTAGTTCCAATATAGCAATGGAGTTAGCAACCAAGTCTTGTTTCTTATTTTTCATATATTCTGCATAGAAATCAATTTTAAAATCAATAAATGAGAGAAAAGAATTGATATTCTATTTTGAAAATATTGCAATACATATCGCAGTACATTTGAAAATATTGCAATATATCGCGATACGAATTTTCACCCGATACACAGCCCTATTACTGAGTATGCAAAAAATGATTATAGAAAAAAAAAATCCTCATTTTTCTTTGCATTTCACGATTCGATTCATACCAATCAAGGATTGTTTTTATTTACCAGGTTTTGCTTGTGTACGTAAATAAACAAAGTGCTTGGTGTTCTGAATCGAATAAAAACACATCAAAACGCTACTTAATTCACATCATGACTCCACAATAACCGGTTTTACGCTATTTGAAGGCTGTGAAGGAATTTCTCAAGCATTACATGAGAATTTAAAAGCTATGCCATTTACATATTTAATGCATGTTTGTATACTTTTAAAAATGTTATTTACTATCAAAATTGTTGTATGAGATATCCTACTGGAAAAAAAATAGCAATGCACCGCTAAAGCTCACGTGGGGGAAAAATCCGCCTCCGCCCACTTCACCTGTGTATTCCCCCATTGATTTGATTTATTGACCATTTAGACACAGGTAGAGCGGTTGACAGCGGTAGATCGCGACCTTGTAATCGGATGAATAAGAAATGGAGATTTGCTTTGTATAACGTAATATAACAATACCCAGAGTAGGAAACGCGTTACCTTAAACCGCCTGTGTTTTGGGCTATCAAACACAAGTACTTGCATGCCTTAAAATCTCGAACGTTGAAGTTACAATGTCTGGATTTTGTTTACATAAAAAGTTGTTAGTCATCGCAATACCTGCTTCAACCATATTTTATTAATAGATTTTTCAATCCTAAAAAGCTGACATTAAATTCAATACGGAGAGCATTAACATTCCTATGAATAGTATATCAAAACATATATCTCATTAATGAATTACTAAAGGTGTATCTGTCATATTTCAATACTATACCTACAGGTGATATATGGCTTTTGAGTGGAAAGCAAACACTTATACTATTAGTCTATTTACTTACTTCAACTCTTCACTGAANTAGAGCAAACACTTACACTATTGGTCTATTTACTTACTTCAACTCTTCACTGAACTGTTGGGATCATTGTAAGTTGAACTATTTAATTGAAATTTTATTAGGTCGATATATTTACTGAACTGTTAAAAGTTTTTAGTTTTACAGGGTAAATGCTTGCAGGGTGTATACAGATGTGGTTACTGAACCGTACGAGTGATAGTTTTACTGATATTATACATACTGCCTTTGCATATCCTGCATCTGTTCCTGGAGAGCCTGGTTCTTAATCTCCAGATTCGTCTTCTCGCGGGTCAGGTCGTCTATCAGTTTCCGGGCCTCACTTAACTCCGATTCATACATTTGTTTCACAGCACTTGTTTCCTGTCCCCATTTATCTCTCAGCATCTCCAACTCGGATGCTAACTTCCGGTTCTGGGCTTCCAAAAACCGTACTTTTTCGATGTAGTTAGCAAATCTCTCGTTGAGTTCTTGCATATCTTTCTTTTCCCTTTCTCGGCTATTTTTCACCGTACTCACGCCTGTGGAGGAGACCTTCTCGTATCCGCCTGGTCCCAATCCGGAATCCATTTTGGATCCGTATCCGTATTCTACTGTTCGCACATAACTGGTTCCCCCGCCACTTCCCCCCATGCTTTGCCTGAAGCCCGGACCCGTGGACATCCTTTGGATGACGTTACTACGGCGAGGGGTGATGCTGGACTTGAAGCTAATATCCGAGTGGTCATCAATAGATGGTTTATTGTCGTAACCTCCGTGAGACCCAGACGATGACTTGATTACCGTTCTCTTCTCCGTCACTGTTTCCCTTGTTTGAGACATCTTGAAGAACTATTTCCTGCAAAGTGAAAGAAAAGGCAAAGTGAAAGCAGACTTCCCACTAGGGATGCAGTAGATTCAAAAGGCCGATTAGAGAGACCGGTGTTTTATATACCTTACACAGTATAGCCTTGCAGCTACAACTGACTCCTCAACTTCCAACCAAATGATAGCGAATCGCACCTGCAAGCTCTTCTATATATTAAGTCCGACTTGCCGTAGTAATTTATCAACCGTTCCAGGATTGGCTTCAGAAATCACGTGGCTAGAGTTGGCTGTCCGAAAACATGTATGTATTGATATTATAAACAAACGTCCAAATTTACACACTTTGTGTGAAAATTTATTACAGTCAATTATCTGAAGCGCGGCCACTTCTATATATGGAAGTAAAATCGCCGTTTTGGCAACACCCACCATGAATAAACATTAAAAATGTTATGTCGGCAATTCACTATCGTGGTATAGGCAGACGAACGTTCGTCTGGAAAGAAAAATGACAAGCGGTAGCTTCCAGAACATTGATCTGATGTTAATCACAAATACCTACCGTGCGGATCCTCCTCAGCCCCCGGCAGACGACTCCCAGCTTCACAACATGTCCTTTGATATGCCAGATTGAAATTAATTCGACCAAGTCGTATTTCCAGTACACACAGCGTAAACAAGAATGAGTCAACCGTGGAACTCTTTTATGAATGAATTAAATGCACTGTGTGTTGTGGGCCCGGCCTTTCTATCGGCGAGAGGGACTAAATCCGTCATTAAATTTACGACCGTGCGATCAAACTATATGCATAGTACTACATTCCCCAATCTCTTTGGTTGGCCGCCCTCAGACAGACCAAAACGTATCGATCGTGCATGTGTTTTGCTTGTTAAGATAATATGTAAAGTTGTAGGCGGGTTGTCGCGTTTATTTTTTTTTTTTAAAGAAATTAGCATGTCATCGAGATAGTATAACCAGTTTGTATCGACAATCTTACTTGAAACATGGCTGTGTTGCGAGAATATTTGGAACCTAATAAGTATATTGATTTGAAATAATAAAACATGAGTAAATTTCCCCTTTGTGCTTATCTGCAGCATAATAAACAAATAAATAATTATCTGCAGGCAATAATAAACAACATAAATATCATTATTTACACCATTATTTACACGGTATTTAGAAAATACTCGCCTTATTGCTGTTTTACGGTTATGGATTAATGTTTGATGAACCACAATTTTAAGAATTGAGACTATGGTACAGCTCTCTGTCGGTCTTCAGCAGGGAGTAGCAAGGGGCATACGGGGACAGCGTATGAATGATGTAGCAACCCCGACCCACTACAGACGTATAGTTAATGTAATAAGCCTTAGAATGGAGTTATTGTATGTCTGCGCCTACTGAATGAAGGTCGTGCAAGTTCAACCCACTGAATAATTGATACCTACAACTAATGCATAATGACTGCAATAGTAAAAGTCAAAATGCCAGGAATTGAAATCGATAACGACTTGTGTAAATTTCACGCTTCATTGTTAATTTCCTTTGATAATTGACTTCAGCGCTTCCTATCACATGTAATGAGAATATTTGGTACGTTTGGGGGCAGTTTGGTCCTTAAAATAATCTGTCTTACATACGACAAATTTTCTCAAATTGATATCATTTGCAATATAGATAGTGTGGTCATAATGCAGACAAATTAGAAGGGGTGCATCGTATGTCCCTGTATTGTTTGGAAATACACTGTACTTAGGGCATTGGGGTCATTCATATCAATTCTTTTTCCTGCCTCCAGTTGTGACGTTAAATGCTAAAATCAGTTCTGGAAAATAAATATTCGTTAGAGTCAGCAGTCTTTTTCTCTCTCTCTCAAAGCTCTTAAAGGGTCATGGACACTTTTTGAACTAAAAATGTTCAAATTTTAGATTGCCAATTTCAATGTTTACAATGCTTGACTAAGGTATTTCTAATGGTCAGGAAAATTTGAACGTCATCTGTTGACTTCCAAGTGAGATACAGCACTTACAATTCTTTGTTATGTAAACAGTTAAGGCCCGAGCCATGATTTTGCTTACATATATTGAATATGCTACTTAACTTTCCATTTATTAAAGCAGATTTTTTTCAAATTAAAAGTTCATTCTAAACACAATTAAACAGTGTATTGTGTTTCTCACAGCTCATATTGTTTTAAACATGATATTTTCTACGAAGCAATCTTTTTGTAAACATAAACAAGGCTCGAGCCTAGATTTGTGAGCGCTGTATCTTACTTGTAACACAACAAATTACTTTCAAATTTTTGCTGCCCACCAGAAATAACTTGATTAAGCATTTTAAACATCAAAATTGGCAATTTAGTATTTTAATATTTTTAGTTCAAAAAATGTCCATGTCATTTTAAAGACAGATTATTGTCGAAATTCGGACGCATATGAAGATACGTGTCGCATATGCATGTATTTTCTTCATGTATGAAACTTATTTTATATTAGGTCGTAATGTATAATTTCTGGTAAGTCGAGATTGTGACCTTGAACCAAAAAATAATTTCAAGAACCGCTACATTCAATTCAATTCAAAAATGCCATTTTTAACGTCAATGTATCTTATGTTTTGTATACAAAATATCTTCTTAACTTTAATATGAGAATAAACCATTCTCAACTGTGACCTTAGCTTTGTTTTTACCAAGAAACTTTTCAGGATATGGAACTAACATATGACGTAAATAATATTTAAATTCAAAATCCCAACTGTTAGAGAAATATTCACTAGTGGGGGCAATTTATTTCAAAGCGAAAGTGTGAGTCCTGCTGCAGACAGACATTAATGCGTTAATTTACTTTACCTGATTTATTTTTACTGTTATCATCACCAAAACCTATAACAACTTCCTCATGATCGGTGTGAAAATTTCGGCAGAAGTAGAAAATGCACAAATTTCCGAGAATTGATGACTAAGAGGTCAAATATTATGTAAGATATTGACTTTAATTCTTATTACTGAATGGCCAATGTTTTTAATTCTTTATAAGGTCGTGTAAAATGTCGATTCATAAACCAGTCTGTGCCGAGATAAAGGCCGTAAATTTGGCTTTGTATAGAATCGTTGCACATTTATGCAGTGTTCATGCTTTGGAGTAATAGATCAGCACCTCGATTTTTGACAGCCATAGCGTTTTTTGTACATATAGAGCCTGCCAGCCGAGCTGAATTGGGCTATTCTACATACTGTTATGTAGATGGAAATCGTTACCATCAGTGTTTAACCTATAACGAAATCATAGTTTCAGTCAAATTGTCTCCACATCAAGACCAAAAAAAAAAATATGTTGCATCCAAACTTGTGTATACATTCAACCGCATCATCAGTATATTTTCGATGGCTAATTTTAAAAAGTCTTTGTATCCCATATCATGACATTTTACCTTCTTTTTTTTTTTTGGTGAAATGTGTATCTTTTTAAGACAACAAGATGTGTTTGTGAAACACTCATGGTGCCTCCGGCTTACAGCTAAGTAAAACAGTAAGATATTGTTGTTGAAACTATTGTACCAATACTAAGAATGCGATGTAATTTTAATTTTGTTCAGCTGTAAAATCAAGGTCTCACAAGATTAACAAATTTGGTTCCAATGGAAAGGTCTTCTCACAAAAAATGCGCATGGTAAATATGAATTTAAGCAGTATCTCTTACGATCTGACAAAGTATGGCTTATATTAGAATTTTCTAAAAGTAGGTACATGTAAATAGTCAATGTAACGGTCATGAGGTCAAAGATTTTGGTACAAATGGAAAGGTCTTGCAACAAGGAATACACATTCCAAATATTAAAGGTCTATCTTATGGTGTGAAAGAAATGACCAAAGTTAAAGTTGTTTTGAAATTACAAAAACTAGGTCAATGGTAAATGTAGGTCAATGGTAAATGTCAGAAGGTCAACAAATTTGGTACAAATAAAAAATAACACAGAAATATCTGCATGGTGGCGTTTCATATCCATCGCCATGCTAGATATGATGTTCGTTATGTACGAAACATCCGTATGTTGTGACATTTTATTTACTACCTTGATCGATGTTAGAGAACCCAAAATTATCCCCAAACCAAACTTTATTGGACAAAGATGATAGTTTAATTGCGTTGTCGTACGCTTCCCTTTCTGGAAGCCATTTTGAAATTATAAATCGGGACTAAAACGGACGATTCGGATAAGTACGGACCGATTGAACCGAACCGAGAAGCAGTTTCAACGTATCATGAATCGAACCGTGGTTGAATTCACCGCGGTATACCGTCTCACAATTTATCGTTGCATTCCTACTTGCAAAATTGATCACTGTTTGTCATCTATTTACATTTTAGCTTCCCCATGCAACCTTTACATTGAATATGTAGTATCTCGCAAATCTATAGAACGCAGAATATATGAAAAAATAAAGATAGCGAATATTGATCAATTTTATAAATCCCACATAGATTACTAAATTAGGGGTAGGTTACACACGAACCTCTGGAATCAGGTGTCTAGGAGGAATAAGCATTCCCTGTTGATCGGTCAATACCAGCCGTGAACCCTACATCTGATCAGGTAAACTGAGTAATTCGTAATCAAAATAAATATGTTAAAGAGACCCAAGAATTGTAATGAAACATTCCGGCAGCATTCGATGCAATTACAGGTGTTTGCAGGTTAGATCATTTTAACGACCATAGATTTGCGGAATGCTATCTTTAAGCGAGACTGTTGAAACCACTGTAATATTAACTTATTTTTCAGAAGCGTGTATCGATATGAAAATTGATCATACGCAGAACGTGCTCGTATCGAATCAATCGAGAGACAAACACCATATGCAGATGATAATGGGTATTGCTTCATATTTATGGAACTTTGAGGATTGAGAGGCTGAGGTCATTCCGTTTGTCAGAGAGCTGAGTTTTTAGTTTACCGTTTACATCTATATTCAATAAAATATTCGACATTGTTTTGTTGTAGGACTTACACGACTTCAAGTTTTAAAAAAAACGTCCGCATGTTTATATCTAGTAGCAGCACTTATATGAAAGTGTCTAGAGCATTCCGCATGTTTACGTTTAGTATAAGTAGCAGACTATCAAAGCAACAGATACCCAGTTTTGACTCCTTCTCCCACCCCCATCCCATTTATTCTTTCATTGATTGATTGATTGTTTATTGTAAGTTTATAATTCAATGAAATAGTGAATATAACGAAATGTAAAGGCAAAGATAATGAACAGTGATCAATCTCGTAAGTCCTAAATAGTATACAAAAACAAGAGTTGGGCAAACACGGACCCCTGGACACACCAGAGGTGGGATCAGGTGCCTAGGAGGAGTAAACATCCCCTGTTGATCGGTCACACCCGCCGTGAGCCCATAGACTTTATCAGGTACGAATCAATCCTGTGTAAATTCAATTCGTAACTGGACCCAGGTACACCAGAGTGGATCATCTAGGAGGATAACATCCCTGTCATCCGTAAACCCGCTGAGGGCCAATGTGTCTTGGGGGGGGGGGCACGGTGAATGGAGTAATCCGCAGTCAAATCAGCGTATAAAGAATATAACAGTTACAGACTTCCTGTGTAACATTCTTATTCAAACTTTCTTAAAATATTATAAATGTATACGTCTACTATATCGTTCCATTATATAAGTACAAGTATTGTTTTAGTGGGATCCGGTGATAATAGGTCCTCAGCATCTCCTTGTGTGTCGCAAGAGGCGAAACTGAATGCGCGATCCCTTCAATAAGACCGAAACAAAACCCGACGCCCCTGTGTCCTCAGCAGGGTACACGATAAAATCCTCCCCTTAAAAGTTCTCTAATATAGACCGAGCATAGGCCTTAATTTATGCAACCTACACCGCACGTACGTCTCCATATGAGTGAAATATTCTCGAGTGGGACGTAAAACAATAAAAAATCAATCAATCATTCTAGTAGGTTTGATAAAAGTTTTCTCGAAGTAATCAACATTGTCGATGTAGAGAGGAACATAGCTTGGGCATGCGAGGCGGATTAATCGACCACGTCCTTACATCTCTATGATGCTTATGACAGACGCGAAAGTACTATTTGGTTGTGTGCAATTAGTTTTTAGAGGGGGACAGAACACGAGACGAAAAAACTGAATAGCTTATATTCGGCTTCCAGATGTACCAAGAACAAAGCAAACATGCATATACAAGGTCCTTTGTGCACTGCTTTCAATTGCATTCCCGCCATGATCTAACTTGGGTTCGCTCAACAATGAATGATATTGTTTTCCTCAGTTCGTTTTAGCTGTTTCAGCTGATTGTCCGAGGGAATGCCTACGACTGGGTTTGGTTTTTTTTTAATTTAAGGATGGAAAAATAGTATTCGGCCTTCGTACAAAATAGAGCAATGACTTTGTATCTGGTTAAATTCATGCATATATTTCTATATGTTTATCTGGTAAAAATCGTGCATATATTACGTTATCTTTCAGCCCAGTACAGAAAAACAAATCTCTCTTGTGTATCCCACGGCTTCGTAAAAGTTTGAATATACAACACACTTTCATTCTGTTATAAACTTAAATATGCAAAGCACACCCTGAGGGGTGGTGGAGGGGAAAGTTCGCTGTGCTCTGGAAAAATAACGGTTGATTCACTCGGTAGGTATGACATTTATCATAAAGGTACCACGACATTTCTCTGTTTGCCTTACCCAATACCTGTGACGTATAATCTACACACAGTCATAGCAAAAACGAAGAGGCTGTCAACCAAGACACTTGATTTGTGTCCGGGATTTGTGGACAGAATGATTGAAGCCGAGTGTAATATTCTCCGGACAAACAGCTTGGACCACACAGGCGACTTGCATCAATCTAAGTGGTCGGAGGCCATAGTAACACTTTATGGACATTTTGAGAACTTGCCAGGTCGTAGTGGTGTAAATAATGTACTCCGATGCTGACCTCAATGCTGAATCAGATGGTTACCAGCACCCCAGCTTCCGGTGCTTCTCACTCAGATCGTGACAAAAACCACTGAGTCTTGTTCAATTTTATCACCATTGACTTCTCTGATCTATTATTAATTATTGATTCATCTTTGATTAAAGTGGTGATTCTCTAAAGCACTTTTGTGCACCAATAAATTCTTAGATTTGTTTTTATGCACTACGCAACGAAACGAAATGTCTGGTACGCACAGTCGCTTTCCATTCGTGTTCAGATTGAAAACTCAGGAAGTTGGTTAATCAATTAGGCTCAAAATATAAGTAAGACCTAGTTGATGATATTCATTGAATATAAATGCAATGCATCTTGTTCAGATGCATCTTATTGTTCAGATTGATTGATTATTTGTTTGTTTTTCGTGGCGTTGAGAATATATCACTCATAATGAGACGTCACCATTGCCGGTGAAGGGCTGCAAATTTGGACCTATGCTTAGCACAAGTTTATGGCTTGTAGCAGCGAGGGTCTTTTGCGTGCTACACCGGCTGCAAACCGGACCTCCGTTTTTAAGGTCATATCCGAAAGACCCGTGATTCTTATTTCTGAATGCCAATATCTTGGCGAAGGAGCAATCACTACCTACTTTAAAATAACGTTTTAGATTTGACGCGGTCGATCCGAGCGCAGGGTTACAGATTAAGAGAGAAAAGAATAGAATGAGATACAACTCATAATTATGCAAAATATGATTCACGTGGGGATCGTTATGATTGTTTGACAATCAAGACCCAGGAACTATAAGTATACATATCTGAAAACGTCACGTGTTAAAAAAAACAGCATTGTTTAGTCTAAAAGGACATGGACAGGTTTCCGTTGGAATAATGATTTATAATTACTTAATTATAATAATAGATTCCCATTCTTGAAAAGCTAGTGTGGACCCGGGTATTTATACTGTAAGAAGTGGCGAAGATAGCGAACAGTGATCATTCTCGTTAGTCCCAAATAGAGCGTAAAACAAAAGTTGGTTAAACACAGACCCCTGGATACACCAGAGGAGGGATCAGGTGCCTAGGAGAAATATACATCCCCTGTTTGTCTGTTGTCATGATGTAAAATGCCCAAATCAGCATAAAGAAACNACATCCCCTGTTTGTCTGTTGTCATAATGTAAAATGCCCAAATCAGCATAAAGAAACTTTTGAATTCCGGATGATCTTTAAAGCGCAGTTTGAGAGAAAATCGATGCATTCAAATATTAATTTCATCATTTTGTCGATACGTATTTTAAAGTCCCTAGCATTGATTGAAAAAATGAAAAATGAGCTGTAGCGTCTCTTATACTCCAGTTGAACTTGACGTTACTCTTCTTTTAAGATTGTCTGCCGCTTAAGACCATTAACTTTAAAACAAAGTCCTACTTTTAAAATCCAGCTCTAACCTTTGCTTGGAGAGAAAAATCATGACCAATTAAAATGATCAGTTTGTGTTTGTATTTGAGTTTGTTTTTGTTTTTCTATAAACCAACGGTTTTTAAACACCTGCGCTTGACATAAATATAATATCACAATTTTGACTTTAAGCCTCAGTTTATGGCCTTGAAGCCTGACAATATACCAGTATTCTGAACCGTATATGGGCACCCAATATGAAACAAGTCTCATTAAAACGATTTTAAAAAC